>JAQZBX010095291.1:0-11930 GCA_029593785.1 Cabassous unicinctus
AGATGATGCAACAAAAAGAGACGCAGAGGAGAGACAATAAGAGACACAGCAGACCAGGGCGCTGTGGTGGCACAAGAGATTGAGCACCTCTCTCCCACTCCGAAAGGTACCAAGATCTGTTCCTGGTGCTGCCTAAAGAGAAGACAAGCAGACACAGAAGAACACACAACAAATGGACAAAGAGAGCAGACAATAAGGGGGGGCAGGCGGGGGGCAATAAATAAATAAATCTTGAACAAAAAAAAAAAACAAATTTAGAATAGTGGTTGACTCTGAGGTCAAATGTGCTCAGAGGGAATAAACAGAAAATCTGCTCTGTTTGTAATGTTTTATTTCTTATGCTGGCTGGCGGGCATGTGGGTATGCATTATATAATTTTTACATTTTCATAATAAAATAATTCATAATAAAAAAATTTACACAAAATTAAAAAGCAAGGTGCAACATGCAGAGCAATTTGTATAAAATATTAACATTTGTGGAAATGCATGTGTGTATGTGGAGGGCATACTTGTAAACGCATAGAACTCTGGGTCCCAAAGTGTGGCCTGTGAACATCCAGGGATACCTGAGACCATTTCAGAGGTGTCCCTGAGGTCAGAACTCTTTCCATAATAATACTATGACATGTTAACAAGGTGTCTGATTGAACATAGGCAAATCATTGTTTTGCCATAAAGTAAGAATATTCATTAAGAGTTTTCAAATTCTGGAGGGATCAGGCAGGGAGAAAAAGATGAACATTTTATGAATTATAAACAGCCTAAGGGAAAAGAGTAAGAGATTCCTTGTATCTAGAAAATAGAACATTAAAAAACATCGGGAAAAAGAAAAAAAAACCCATCAGGAATAAGCCAAACAAAACTATACTCATCCCTCACCCCCACCCCACCCCTAGATGGCTCCCTCATCTGTTTGCTCATTGTTTTTGCTTATTATCTGCTTGTTTCTTCTTTAGGAGGCACTGGGAACCAAACCCAGGACCTCCCATGTGGGAGGCGGGTGCCCAACTGCTTGAGCCACATCTGCTCCCTGCTCATTTTATTTTTGCTTGCTGTCTGCTTGTTGTTTGCTTGTTGTCTTGCTTGTTGTCTGCTCATTGTTTTTGCTTGTTGTCTGCTCATTGTCGGCCCATTGTTTGTTCGTCTTTTTTAGGAGGCACTGGGAACCAAACCCAGGACTTCCCATGTGGGAGGCGGGCACCCAACTGTCTGAGCCACAACCACTCATTCTTAACAGCTTATTCAGTCCTAGGTAATTAGTCCTCATTCAATTCCCTCTTGTGCTAGCAATCTCATGAACCCATCGTCTTCTTCACTGGAATTCTGGAATCTTGTCTCAATACAGTGCAAATCTCTGATTTATTCAAACAATGTCAGTAGGAGCCAGTGCCCCAGAGTCCCTGACATGGTCCTTTCCATGAGTCTCGGAGAGAGTCCTTTTTGTTGAAGACAGAGTACCTGGCCTATAGCTGATTACAAGTGTTTTCAGGAAACCATCAGAATAAAAATTGTCTGTAGATGACAAAAAACCTTAAATGGCCATGGTTAACTTATTGCTGTTCTACAGAATGAATGATCTGATGAGAGTTCACTAACCATTATTTTTAGAACACCTGAAATTCTGACCAATAATATTACTGTTGTCTAATATCAGGCAGACCAGGATTAGGACATCTCATGGACAGGGAGGACATTGAAAATTCTCTAGGAACTTTATATAATATCTAAAATGTTTATGTTAATAATATTTTACCGATACAAGTTTAACCAATGGAAGTTTAGAAAATCCTTTTTACTTTTGACCACACTTCCTATGCAATTCACAGCATATCCAATTAACATTTATCTAGCACCTCTCTTTTTACAAGGTGAAAGAACAAATCTTTTGTGATTTTCCAGTGGCCTTCTGGAAAATCCCAAAGAGATTTTGAGATCAACACATCATTTAGTTTCAGTTTGGGGAAAGAAACATGTCAAAAGTTGTCAAGTTTGAACATTTTGTTAAATAGGATCATGGGTCACTGGAAAACAATATTTGGTTCTCTATTTAACTAGCATGACAATAAAAGATTTTAAAAGTAAATAAGAGTTAACGTGATTGCAAAAAATACTTAGTTCTTTCCAAAGTGAGACTTGTTCTCTTAAACAATAAAGGATTGAAGCTGGGGAAGTGTTGGATTCCTCTAGGTTCTTGGTTATGTTGCATAAAATAATTTAAGATGCCAGTTTAGTTAGTTAGGCCAGTAAAAAGAATGTATTGGGAAATGGGGGAAAAGAACAGAGCTTGCTGAGAAATGGGAGAGAAGGATGGAAATACATGCCAAGATCTGGTGCAGGCTCCTCTAAGCAGAGAGAATGGGCTTTGGCATGTGAGGTCACTTTTTAAATTATTAATTATTCCTCCTTTTGCTAATGCTAAGGGGAGGGGCTCCAGCTGTTATTATTTACCCCACCAAAGGTGGGGGCCAAGGTGAGGCCTGTTTGGAATATCTGGGGCCAAGGGTAGGTCCTAGAAAGAGAAACTGGGATCTTAAGTTTAAACTCAAGGTCTCAGCAGGGTTTTGCAGCCATGTTGTCTGTGTTGTCTGTCGGCCATGTTGTCTGTCGGCCATGTTTTCTGTCAGCCATGTTGTGGCTTGTCTTCTCCTCGTTTCCTGGGCTAACCTGCCTCAGGATGACAGGGTCAATATAAAGGAGATTATTCTGATAAAATACAGAATCTCTACCTTCTAGGCAGATCACTCAGATGGCTAAGAAAAACTTTCTACAACCTTTTACTAAGAGTAGACCAATAATCCAAGAAAACTGCCAAAAAGAAAACCAAATTCTAGTTTTGCATGAAGCTATTGTCTGACAAGAAAACACTTAAAAATTGTATAAAGCTATCAAATCTTAGCCAACTTTGACTGCAACAAATAAAATTCCTTTTCCACAACTTCTACAACTTTCTATATCCATTCAGGTTTTGTCCTAATGTTTCTGTTTCTCATTCTGCAACAACCGGTCATTTTACTTTAGTACAAAACTACTTTTTTCTTAACAAAAATGCATCCTGCATCCCTTACATATTTAAGTTACCAAAAAAGATCTTAGAAACTGTCCTCAAGCCAATATCCTACAAAACACAATTACTCTTCAAATAAAGTTTGTCAGAATAATAATTTGATTAAACACAAATTTACATTCATCTTAAAGATCTATTAGCTATTATGTTAGCTTATTTTACCAGTAAACCTGTATAAATTTAGGAAGAACACAGCTAAGTGGAAAAAAAAATTGTATGGTTATACTGTAGTTAACATTGATAACTCAGAAAACATAGCTGTTTTTATTTAACTAACAATATTAAACTAGTCACTTTTGTCAACAGTTTATCTAAATTAAGTGTACATGAATTTTTAAAAAATATTTGGGTTTAGTTCTATGCATATTCTTTTTTTCTCCTTGAAGATATTAGAAGTTTGATTTCCTTAATTTCTGGGACTTCAGGCATACTCAGGAAACCATCAGAGTATAGATAAGAATTATTTATCTTTAAGCCAATTTGAATAACATTCTTTTAAAGATTTTATAATTTTATAAGTTAGTTTAGTAATACTATCCATAGTAGGAAAATATCATATCTCAAACCTACAGACACAAATAGAGTTTTATAACTTCAATTTAATATTTTTCAGCCATGAATGAGACATAAACACAGAAATAAAGAAAACATAGAAATAAAAACTCACCAATTTATATAAACTATTTTTGGAATCTTACAATATCTTAGTAGTCTCGGAGTACCAATTAAAATAGGCATCCCATTTGACCTGTTTAATTTAGGAGCCCTTTTTCTCAATTGCACCACTGATACGAGTAAGTTTGTATCATTGGAATGTCCCCATAATATCCATTGCAATTCTAGGTGGTCTTTGGAGAGAATATTTTATTAGATCGGCACAGCTTCTGGCCCCATAATTTTTCAACGTCTAATATGCCAAAGGTTCCAGAAGGAGGAGAATCAAAGTTTTTAGAGTTTGAGAATCCCGTCTTTATCATTTCACTTCTTACCTTGTGCACAGGACAAAGAAACCAGTAGTAGCAAAAATGAAAGTGAACTACACCAAAAGACTAGGGACTCCAGCTCACAATTTGAGCCTTCTCATCAAGAAGATTGATCCTTTAACCTTTGGACCAAAAGCTAGTGAGATCAGGGAGCTCAACACAAAGAGAATGGAGCTCAAATCTGCCATAACGCACAACCCTTGGAGATTGCAGGGAGGGCAGAGAACTCAAAGGGTTCTATGGCGCCTTATTCTCTGGAGTAATCAGCAGTCATCTTCAGGTCTCACCCTCATCATCAAAACAGACAAAAGAAAATTTTTTCATGCAATTTAGCTTTATTGAGCAATTCATGAATTGGGCAACATCCCATTCAGAAAGTAAAATGGAGCAGCACCAAGGAAGTGGAGCAGGATTCTCATACAAGGCAAACATGGAAGCAAGTGAGGAAATATCTGATTGGCTGATATTAAGTTTCCATTTTACCTAGGGGGCATCTTACAAAGTGGAGAGCAGATATACATTGATTAGTGTTCAGTGGTGTGAAGCTGTAACAGGGTCTTAAATTTAATCCATTTCTGTGGGTGTGAAATTGCTTTAAGTGGGACTTTTGATTGAGGCTACTTCAGTTAACATGTGACCCACCTCAATCAGGATGAGTTTTTTGTTGTTGTTTTTTAAGATTTTTTTTTTTTTATCCCCCACCTTGCTGCTTAAGATGAGTCTTAAGCCTATTACTTATAAAAGAGAATGAAATTCAGAGCAAGAGAGAAAAAGCCACAGGAAGCTAGAAGATGAAACAGAACCTTGAAGAGAAGGAAGAGACCAAGAGATGCCACCTTGTGCTTTGCCATGTGACAGAGGAACCAAGGATCACCAGCAGCCAGCCCCAGAATGCCACAGACTTCAGGGATAAAGCATTACCTTTTTAATGCATTGATTGGGACATTTTCCCAGCCTTAAAAGCATGAGCAAATAAATTCCCATTGTTTAAGCCAAACGATTTCATGGGATTTGCTTGAACAGCCTAGGAAACTAACTGTAAGGTATGCCTGTCCATCCTGGTAAACTGTCAACATTGGACCAAAAATAGTTTTATCACCAGGTGTTGCTTATGAGCAACCCTATGGGGTGTGTTCCATTTTCTCAGAAAACCTCTGCAGGTCAATTGTTTTGTCTTCTGGAAAAGCCCTTCTCTAAAAGTGACCTTCTCCTGGCAACACCCAATGCAGGCAGCCATTTTATTTTACTTAACAGACATTATTTGTCTTCTACGCCATGTTGACATTTGCACTGATGGAGCAAAAGCAACGTGTTTTAGTGAAACTGCTGGTGCCTCAGCACAAATCAAGGCAGCAAAGTGTATTAGTGGTCAATGCATTCTGCACTGCCCCACACTTGCAGGAAATAAAGAATGCCAGTGTCACTTAAAAATAACCTTAATAAACTAGTAAAAACTATAATTTATTAAATATCAGCCTTTGAGTTCATTTCCCGGGGTGATGAAATGGGAAGCAAGCATGAAGCACTTCTGTTATAAATCCAAGTATGATAATTTTCTTGAGGAAACAAGCACTTGTGTGATTGTTTGCGTTGTGAACTGAACTAGCCACTTCTTTCATGGAATGCCACTTCTAGTTGAAAGAACAACTGAATGACAAACTGTGGATATACCTGGGTATTTGGAAGGCTTTTTTTTTAGGGCAAAGCCAGGGCAGATCCCTGCTGGGGGAGGCACCCCATCACCGGGAAACCCTCAAAACCCAGCGTCACGCAGGGGAGGTTTCTGGTGGAAGCCACAGCAGCACACCCCCAGCCGTGCCGCATGTACCTGGCCCAGAAACCCCCTCCCAGTCTTCACTGCAGCCCCAGACAACAGTGTACCTCGGGGCGGGTGTGGGGGGAAGGGGTAACAAGCGCTACCAGAACGTGTCCTCATTCTGTCTTTAGAAACACGTTCTTTCTTTTACTTTTTTTTTTTTTTTAAGGTATAAGCATTTTATTTTTTTAATTAGGGAAGACAAGCTCTCTAACGGATGCTGATTAATAGACAACAAACTTTCATTCAGTTTGTGGTTTTTTTGATGTGCTGCTGATTTAATCTTTTTTTTTTTTATTTTAATAAAACAGTATGTTACACAATATATTTGGTTCATAGTAACACATGCATGCAGTATTTGTCCTTTTGTGTCTGGCTTGCTTCGCTCAATACAATATCCTCCAGGTTCATCCATGTTGTCATATGCTTTACAACTTCATTTCTTCTTATAGCTGCATAATATTCCATTGTGTGAATAAAGCACAGTTTGTTTATCCATTTGTCTGTTGATGGACACCTGGGTTGTTTCCAACTTTTGGCAATGGTGACTAATGTTGCTATGAACATCGGTGTGCAGATGTCTGTTCGTGTCACTGCTCTCAGTTCTTCTGTGTACTTTTGATTTGCATTTTCCTAATCATGAGTGATGTTGAGCATTTCTTCTCGTGTTTTTTTGCCATTTGTATTTTTTCTTTGGAGAAATGTCTATTCAAGTCTTTTGCCCATTTTTTAATTGGGTCATTTGTCTTTTTATTGTTGAGTTGTAACATCTCTTTATATATCTTGGATATTAAACCCTTATCAGATATGTGATTTCCAAATATTTTTTCCCATTGAAAGACATTTTCTTAAGAACCAACAGAGTGAAAACACTGATAGTATTTCTTGCCAATGATAAAACTCAAGCTTTCAAGTAAATTTTGAAAAACTTGTATCCACCACCATGTGGTTGGCAGCTTCCCAATACTTAAAGACTTTTCTAATGTGATTGGTGGTGTTATTACGGAAAGTGATTTTTCCTCATGTAGCATAAGGACATGTGCCAACTTTTGGGAGATCTGCTTAACTCAATGTATTTGTAGCTCAGACGTGAGTCCTGCCCGATGCACACCAAGGAGTCAAGTAAGCGACATGGGGATTTTGAGAAAAGAAAGCATTTATTCAGCAAAGGGTAGCCCTGCACAGACAGGAGGGCAGTCCTCAAATCTGTCTTGCCTGGCTGGAAGTGCTTAGGGCTTTCATGGGATTGAATAAAAAGGGAGGTGCGGTTGTGATGGTTGAGGGGAAGATAGCTGAGTAGTGGGCAACATGACCACTGGGCATCGTGCTGACGGAAGTTGCGTGGCTAGAAAGTGACGTTTGAGCATGTTAAGTGCATGGCTTGAGATTACAGATTGCAGACAATCTAATCTCTGAGTATGCACAGATTGACTGCATGCTTAGTTCACTTGAAGCTTAAGCTTTAGGCAATTGCACATGTCAGGTGGGCTAACTCTGATTAGAACTGGCCTGGTCAGCTCTGGGCTGACGCATGTTATTCCATTAACAAACACTGAGGACTACATATGGGAGTATCAGGCTCCAGGGTTGCAAAATAAGATAAAGGGATACAAGGGAGCTAGTTACAAGTTGTTTTGTTACTGTTCAGTTACAAGGTGAAGATTATGCAGTTTACAAAACACAGCATCCACATCAAAGAAACAAAACATCTGGGTTACAGGTCAGTGAGTAACAGACATTGGTTTCTGGCTAGTTTAAAAGTTTAGCATACATCAAGGCTATATTGCAATACATTAGAGGACTAGTAAGTACCTAAAGTACAATTTAGTGGGTCAAGACATATTTGTTAATTTGTGATTGGTTGCAAGTGAACCCATATTTGCCAAAAAACCAATGTGTGATGTTACAAAATGCATGGGTAAAAGATTCATTCAAAGTACAAAATATGGATTTTAATGTAAAGTTAGTTGATCTGGTTCAGATTCCACATTGCAACTAACCTTTCAGAAACTACCACTTGTCAGGTTTTTGTGTAGGATAAAGGAAGAATATCCATGATTATCTGGAAAGACTTTTCCAATGACTTATCTGTCTAAAACCAGATTTTCTTCACATACTTTAACTCAAAGAATATATCACAACAGATTGAAAACAGAAGTGATATAAGAATCCAGATGTCCTCTATTAAGCCAGACATTAAAGAGTTTATTTCTCATTTATTTCTTTCATTAATTCCAAGATTATAATCCTTAACTGATGGTGTGGTTGAGTGGAAAGACCATGGACTTCAAAGCCAGGCTTTGTTCTTTAACTGGAAAAGAGGAATCTTCGGGGTTTTTGTGTGTTTCCATGAGGTGACACTATTCAAGAAACCATGAACTTGACAACTGCTCCTCAGCAAACCCATGAACCAGCCTAATTGAGTCTGGGGAGCCGTCAGCTGCTCCTTTGATCCCACTCCACCCCCACATGT
This sequence comes from Cabassous unicinctus, assembly GCA_029593785.1. NCBI lineage: Eukaryota > Metazoa > Chordata > Mammalia > Cingulata > Chlamyphoridae > Cabassous > Cabassous unicinctus. The sequence continues at coordinate 8,339 of JAQZBX010095291.1, forward strand.
TCTCCCACTTCCTCCCCCTCTTCCACAGTAAGTTCACATCAGGGGTTGTGAACTTGCAGCCCACTGGATGGATTTGACCCATAGATGGTTGAACTACTTTGAAAATCAGGAGCTAGCACATAAAATCTGTGTTCCTGGTGCAGCAGATACCATTCCTCAGTTCATTTAACGCCCACTTCCCTCCCCTTCTTCCACTACAGAGACGAAAAAGCAAACTATTCCATTTTCATAGAAGGTCATGTGACTGTTCTACCCGAAGAGAAATAGGTGGAAGTTCGTGGGGAAAAACTACTTTACTGAACAAAAAAAACAAAGTCTCATTTGAAGGACCTCTCTCTTCTTCCCACCAGGCCAGGGGAGAAACCCTACCTCACTTTTCAGCCCATCTACATTGCCAGTACTTCTCCTCCGTGCCTTTCTCTCCTAAAACCAGATCCATAAGTAGGAAGAAACCATAAAGAAACTTCCTTGGTCTCCATGTTTTTTCAGTTTTCTATGCCCAAGTTAATAACTGAAGTCAAACTGGGCTCCCTGTTCCTGCCCTCCTACAATCAATCAGTCACAAGGCCTGCTCCATTCTACTTCCTAAACACCTCCTGAAGCTCTCTACATCCTTCCATCACTCCACCAGGAGCTCTTATTGCAAGGCTGCAACAGTCTCCATGATATTCTCCTTGCTTTATTTTTTGAACAACTATACTGAGACATATAATAAATTGTACATCATGACAATCAGGATAATGAACATATCCACCACCCCAACCTGCTTCAACTTTTGTTTTCCTTATATTCAATCTTTTTTTGATAACAGCTTTATTGTTTTATAATTCACATACCATACCCATTTAAAGTATACAATTCTTTGTGTGTGTGGTTTTTTTGTTTGTTTGTTTATTTTGGTACATTGACAGGGTTCTGCAATCATCACCACATTATAAGTTTAGAACATTTTAGTATCCTGAAAAAGAAAAATATCCATTCACACTCACTTTCTATTTCACTCCAATCCCCCCAGCCCTGGGCAAACACCAGTCAACTTTCTCTTTCTACAGATTTGCTTATTATGGATATTTCATATAAATATGTGGTCTTCTGTGACTAGTTTCTTTCACGCAGCTTGATGTTTTCAAAGTTCATCCTTGTTATAGTATGTCTAAGTACTTTATTCCTTTGTATTGCCGAATAATATTCCATTGTATGGCTATATCACATTTTGTTTATCCATTCCTCAGTTGATAGACATTTGGTTTGTTTCTACTCTTTTGGCTATTATGAATAATGGTGCTCTGAACCTCTATAGACAAGTTTTGTGTGGACATATGTTTTCATTTTTCTTGGGTGTATACCAAGGAGTGGAATTACTGGGTAATATGTTAACTCCATGTGATGGTTAGCCTAATGTGTCAACTCAGCCAGGTAATTGTGTCCAGGTGTTTGGTCAAGCAAGCACTGGGCTAACTGTAATACAAGAGCATTTATGGACTTTGGTCACCAGGAGTTTACTGCGTAGATGGCTGATTACATCTGCATCAATCAGGGAGATTGCCGTCAGCAATGGGTGATGCTTTTATCCAATCAGTTGAATGCCTAAAAAGGGGAAGTGATTTCAACATTCAGAGAGAATTTCCCAGCTCATCTTTGGACAGCCAACGTCTCCTGGAAACTCATCAAGGACCTTCAGTGGACTTTCATCAGAGTCCCTGGTTTGCAGCCTGCCTGCAGAACCTGGACTTGTGTATCCCCACGGTCACATGAGAGGCTCTTATAGAATCTCATATTATGGACAGATATCTCCTGTTGATTCTGCTTCCCTAGAGAACCCTGACTAATACACTCTATGTTTAACTTTTGAGGCACTACTAGAAGGTTTTCCAAAATGGTCACATTATTTTACCTTCCTATTTGCAATGTACTAGGGCTCTGATTTCTCTACATTTTCACCAATACTGTTCTCCATTTTTTTTTATTCTAGCCTTCTAGTGCATGAGAAATGGTATCTCATTGTGTTTTTGATTACATTTACATAATGACCAATGATGTTGACCAATGATGTTTCATGTGCTTATTGGCCTTTTGTATATTATCTTTAGAGAAAGAGTTACTCCAATCTGTTTGAATTGCTAAAGCAAATACCATGCAATGGGTTGGCTTAAACAATGGCAATTTATTGGCTCATGGTTTTGAGACTAGAAGCCGTCCAAATCCAGGCATCATCAAGGTAATGACGCTTTCTTCCTAAAGACTGGTGTTGTGGAGCTGGATGCTGGCAATCCTTGGTCCTTGGCTCCACTATCACATGGCAATACAATGGTGGCCTCTCCTGGCATCACCCTTCTCTTCCAAGTTCCATTGGCTTCCAGCTTCTGTCTGCTCCTGCTGTGGCTAACCCAACGACACGAAGATTTACTTCTATATTTTCTTCTGAGTTGTATAGGTTTGGTTATTATATTTAAGGTTTTTGATGCATTTTGAGTTAATTTTTGTATATGGTGTGAGTTAGAGATCTAGCTGCATTCTTTTGTATGTGGATGTCCAGTTGTCCCAACACCATTTGTTGGAGATGCTGCTCTTTCTCCATTGAATGGTTTTGGCATCCTTGAACAAAGTCAATTGATCATAGAGAAATGAGATAATTTCTGGAGTCTCAAATCAATTTCATTGATCTATATGTCTGTATTTATATGCCAATGTATCCAATATTTTATTTATAGTAAAAATCTGTTCATTTCACAACTCCAGTTAAAGTACTCTGTGGGCTTTAGCCCTTTGATCTAAAACATAGACCTTTAAACCATCCTGGTCTGGCCCCTGGCTCCCCCTCTCATTGCACTTCTCTTCTTTCTTCTCAAGGCTCCATCCAGCCATAATCTGCTTCTTTCAGATTCTTTCTTCCATGGACTCTTCACTTATCATTTTGTACATTTTCCCCCTCCCATTTCAGGTGAATTATTTTTGCTCATCGTTCAACTAGGCTTAACTTAAATTAGACTGTAGGCTAGAGATGGTAGGTATTTCCTAATGATGGCAATGAACAGAGAAGGGTTTGCCAATGTACAGATCTTAAAAGGGCAAAGACATAAAATTGTTGCTAGAAAGAGTGAAGTGTGGGAGATTCAGAATAAGTAGATTCAACCCCATTTCCGTGCTTCTCCCACCTCCCCTTCCCTCATTCTGACCGCAGTGGCAGCTTGTCTCTCTCTTCCTCATTTTTATGATCAGTGTGGCAGTTTGGCATTGCTTATGAATTCCAAAAATAGATATTGCATTGTGTTTGTAAATTGGTCTGTTCCTCTGGGTGCATTAGATTGTATTAAATTCAGAGATTTCACTTTTACTTTATTAAATCAAGATTAGGGCTTTTATTTGACCACATCACTAGAGCGACTCAGTTTAAGTCCCCATCCCGCCCCTTCCCCTTCGTGGGATATAAAAATGGCTGCTCAGTCAAAGACAGGGAAGTAAATACACAGAGAAGGAGAACACAGTTTAGTTTTGGATGCTGGAGCTCCGGTGAGGGAGCCGAGCTGCTCGCCTGATAGTTTGTAGCTGAAGAGACCAGAGCTGAAAGCCCAGAAAGAAATGAGCCCCAGGG
>JAQZBX010095292.1:0-11934 GCA_029593785.1 Cabassous unicinctus
CGTTTATTCAAGGTCTTTTTCCTGTCGTATCACCAGTTGGCACTTGGTATTAATCCCTTGGTGCCAGGGAGGCTCATCACTGGGAGTCATGTCCCATGCTGGGAGGAAGGTAATGCATTCATATGCTGAGTTTGGCTTAGAGAGAGGCCACATTTGAGCATCAAGGAGGCTCTCAGGAGACAACCCTTATGCACCCCATAACAATAGATTAAGTTTCACTTTTAAGAGCAAAGACTCATAAGGCTAGTCATCAATATGAAGGACCCATCACTGGAACATCCTCCTTCACCAGTCACTGCCCCTGTACTTGGGAACTGTGACTGCTCCCTTAGAGAATGTGGCAGAGCTCTCCAGGTTGGGAATTCAGTATTCTCTCATTTACTGAGTGATTCTCCATCCACTGTGACAATGCCCATGAGCATTTGAACATTTTTATATACCTTTTTTGTATGCTAAGGTGAACTTCCTCCCATGCACCCAACAACTCTGACACCCCACATAAGTGATCCCCCCACCCCAATTGTACCCTACTGAGATCCAAAGCATCTTCAAAGATGAAGCCATTACAATAGCTGAATGCAATTAATAGGAAAATGAAATAATAATAATAAGTTTAAATGTAAGAAATAAAATACATAAAAATTTTTAAAAAACTAAAAATAACATAAAATTAAAAGATTGGGATATTAAAAAATGAAAAAAAATATAAAAATTGTTTTCTTGACCTTCTGCCTTTCATCACTGCAATATCTGGTGTCTGGTGTCCAGTCTGTACTGTGGCACCCTCCCCCTCTCATTCCCCAGTGTCTCACTATTTTTCATTTAGTTTTCAAAGAAGTTTTAGGTCACAGCAAAGTCACACACACAGTACAGGAGCCTCTCATATACCCATCATCCTGTTCCTTTCCTCCTCCCCATTTTAATACCTTTTTATATGTTGATGATAGCATTGTTATAACTGAAATACAAACAGTGAAACATAGATATTAAACATTCTCAATGGTTTACAGCATGGTTTACATTTTAGACCATATTGTTTTATAAATTTTGATGATATTTACTATGTCCTGTGTCCATCACTGCATGGTAATGAACATTTCCACTGACCACTAAATACCCTCTGTTTTATCTATTCTATTCCTCCAGCCCCATCCCCCCCTGGGACTATGATGACCCAGATTTGACTCATTGGATGACAAGATTCATAGTTACATGCAACAAGGGGTCTTAACACACTGGTTGGTCCTCCATTATTAGGAACTGTCCTTGCTCTTGAGAGATTCCCACCTGTCTTTCTGAACAAATCAGTCCTCCCAAAGATGGGAGTCCAACTCCTTCCCGCTCATCATGTGGGTCTCCAATCACTGATACAACACATTATGACAGAATGAATCTTCACACACTCCTTAGAAGTCTTCTCCAGGTGTGAGCTATCCCGAATGCACCTTCAACCAATACCGTAAATCAGTGACCCTTCTTCGTCATATCGACAAAAGAGCATTGCACCTCTGTACTTTCAACTGCATACCCACAAATCCCCAGTGTTCACCTGGTCCCTCTCCCAACTCTCCCCCCATTAACCTGGAACTTCTACGCTACCCTGCCCAATCTACCCACCTGTCATTGCTGCACCATCCAACCCAATAATATCACTACCCTCTTGTTCTATCCCTTCAATATGGAACTACATTCTTCCACTTTACCATAGATTACATCCTTATGGGTGATGGCTCGCAACCTTCTCTTCTTTTTCTATTTCTTGTAAACCTATCTTACAGACAAAGCTCCCTGAGTCTGCTCAATTTCCTTAATTCAAATCAGTGAGGTCATGTACTGTTCATCCTTCAATGCCTGGTTTGCTTCCCTCAACGTAAGGTCTTCAAGAGTCATCCATATTATCCCATGTGTTAGCACTTTATACCTTCTTACACCTGAGTAGTATTCCATTGTATGCATGTAAACATTTTGTTTATCCATTCATCTGTTGATGGGCACCTGGGTTGATCCCAACTTTTGGCAATTGTGAACAATGCTGCTTTGAACATTGGTGTGCATATATCTGTTTGTATCTTTCTTTTCAACTCTTCAGGCTATATACCCAGCAGTGGAATAACTGGATTATATGGAAGTTCTATAGTTAGGTTTTTGAGGAACCACCAAACTGTTCTTCATAGTGGCTGGACCATTCTACAGTCCCACCAGGAGTGGATGAGAGTTCCCATTCCTCCACATCCTCTCCAACACTTATAGCCTGCTTTTTTTTTAAATAGTCATCATTCTAATGGGTGTAAGATCTCATTGTAGTTTTGATTTGCACTTCCCTAATAGCTAGTGATGTCGGGCATTTTTCCATGTGCTTTTTAGTCATTTGTATTTCTTCCTTGGAGAAGTGTCATTTCAGGTCACTTGCCCATTTTTTAAATGGGATGTTTGTCTTTTTATTTTTGAGGTGTAGGATTTCTTTTTATATGCAGGATATTAGGCTATTACCAGATATATGGTTGCCAAATATTTTCACCCATTGTTTAGGCTGCATTTCTACTTTCTTGATAACATCCTTTGAGGTGCAGAAGTTTTTAATTTTAGGAGATCCCATTTATCTATTTTTTCTTTTGCTGCTCGTGCTTTGGGTGTAAAGTTCATGAAACCATTTCCTATTACAAGATCCTCTAGGTGGTTAACTACATTATCTTCCATGGTCTTTATGGTCTTGGCTCTTATATTTAGATCTTTGATCCATGTTGAGTTGATTTTTGTGTAAGGAGTGAGATGGTGTTCCTTTCTCATTCTTTTGGACATGGATATCCAGTTCTCCATGCACCACTTGTTGAAAAGGCCATTCTCTCCAAAATGAGTGGGCTTGGTGGCCTTGTTGAATATCAGATAACTGTATATGCAAGGATCTATATCAGAACTCTCATTTTGATTCCATTAGTCAATATGTCTATACTTGTTCCAATACAATGTGGTTTTGACCACTGAAGCTTTGTAGTATGTTTTAAAGCTGGGAAATGTGATACCTCCAACTTCATTTTTCCTTTCCAATATGTCTTTGGCAATTTAGGGCTAAATAAGCTTTGCAGTTAGTATTTCCAATTCAATAAAAAATACAGTGTTGATTTTTATTGGGATTGCATTAAATCTGTAGATCAGTTTGGGTAGGATAAAAGCCTGATGAATTTTAGTCTTCCTATCCATGAACAGGGAATATTCTTCCAGTTATTTAAGTCTACTTTTTTCCCTTTAACTGTGTTGTGTAGTTTTCTGTATATAAGTCCTTTACATCTTTAGTGAAATTTATTCCTAGGTATTGATTATTTTAGTTACTATTGTAAAAGGTAATTTTTTCTTTATTTTGTTCTCAGATTGCTCATTATTGGTGTACAGAAAGTCTACTGATATTTGAGCATTGATCTTATAGCCTGCAACTTTACTGAACTCCTTTTTAAGTTCTAGAAGCTTTGTTGTAGATTTCCCAGGGGTTTCTATGTATAGGATCATTTCGGCTGCAAATAGTGAAGTTTTTACTTCTTCCTTTCCAATTTGGATGCCTGTTATATCTTTTTCTTGCCTCAGAGCTTGAGCAAGTACTTCTAAGACAATGTTAAATAAGGATGGTGAGAGTGGGCATCCTTGTCTTGTTCCTGATCTCAGAGGGAAGGCTTTTAGAATTTCACCATTGAAGATAATATTATCTTTGTGTTTTTCATATACACCTTTTATCATTTTCAGAAAATTTCCTTCTATTCCTATCTTTTGCAATGTTTTTATCAAGAAAGGGTGCTCTATTTTGTCAAATGCTTTTTCTGCATCTATAGAGATAATCGTGTGATTTTTTTTCTTTCAATCTGTTTATGTGGTGTATTACTTTCATTGATTTTCTTATGTTGAACTATCCTTGCATACCTGGGATGAAACCAACTTGGTCATGGTGTATAATTAGTTTGATATGTTGTTGAATGCGATTAGCATTATTTTGTTGAAGATTTTAGCACCTACCTTCATTAGAGAAATTGGTCTGTAATTTTCCTTTCTTGTGGTGTCTTAGTTTGGCTTTGGTATTAGGATAATTTTGGCACCATAGAATGAGTTAGGTAATTTTCCTTCTGCTTCTATTTTTTGGAAGAGCTTAAGCAGGGTTGGTGTTAGCTCTTTCTGGAATGTTTTATAGAATTCACCTGTGAAGCCATCCTGGGCTCTTCTTAGTTGGGAGGTTTTTGATGACTGAATCTATCTCTTTACTTGTAGTTGGACTGTTGACTGCAACAATTTCTTCTTTCATCAATGTGTGATGCTTGTGAGTTTCTAGGAATTTGTCCATTTCCTCTAAATTATTATTCTTGGTGGCATATAATTTTTCAAAGTATCCTCTTATAATACTATTTATTTCTGTGGGGTCAGTAGTGATATCTCTTTCTTCATTCCCTATTTTATGTATTTGCATCTGCTTTCTCTTATTCTTTGATAGTCTGGCTAAGGGCTTGTCAATTTTATTGATCTTCTCGAAGAAACAGATTTTGATTTTGTTCATTTTTTCTAGTGTTTTCTTATTTTCTATTACATTTAGTTCTCCTTTGACCTTTGTAATTCCCTTCTTTCTACTTCCTTTAGGATTAGATTGTTGTTGTTTTTCCAATTCCTCCAAGTATGCAGATGGGTCCTCAATTTTAGCTCTTTCTTCTTTTTTAATATATGCATTTATGGCTATGAATTTCCCTTTCAGTACAGCTTTGACTGCATCCCATTGGTTTGGATATGTTGTGTTGTCATTTTCATTCAATTCGAGTTAGTTACTGATTTATTTTGATATTTCCTACTTGACCAATGTTTGTCTAAGAATGTGTTGTTCAATTTCCATATCTTTGTGCCTAAACTTGTTCTCTGGCCTCACCGATTTCCAATTTCATTCCATTGTGGTCAGAGAAATTGCTTTGCATAATCTCAATCTTTTGAAATTAGTTGAGAGTTGTTCTGTGGTCTACCATGTGGTCTACCTTGGAGTATACTCCATGTGCACTCGAGAAGAATGTATATCATGCTATATTTGCGTGTAGCATTCTGTAAATGTCTATTAGGTCCAGGTCCTCTAATGTATTATTTAGAGCCTTTGTTTCTTTATTGATTCTCTGTCTAACTGTTCACTCTAATGGTGATAATGGTTTATAAGTCCCCCACTATAATTGCAGAGGCATTTATTTCTCCCCTTAGTTTTTCCAGTGTTTGCCTCATGTAATTTAAGGCACCCTGATTAGGTTCATAAAAGTTTATGATTGTTCTCTCTTCTTGAAATATTACCCCTTTTACTAATATATAGTGTCCACCTTTGTCTCTTACACTAGTTTTGCATTTAAAGTCTATTTTTTCTGATATCAGGATAGCTACTCCTGCCCTTTTTTGATTATTGTTTGCTTGTAAAATTGTTTTCCAGTCATTCACTTTCAGCCTCCTTGATTTTCTGGGTTTAAGGTGGGTTTCCTGTAGACAGCATATAGATGGGTCATATTTCCTTATCCATTCTGCCAATCTGTGACTCTTGACTGGTGAGTTTAAACCATTAACATTCACTTTTATTACTCTTAACAAATTTCTTACATCAGCCATATTTTCTTTGGGCTTATATATGTCATATGTTTTTTTGATTTCTCTTTTTGTCTTTTTATTTGTTCTTACACTCTCCTCCAACTTTTTCTCTCCTGTTTGTTCCTTTTAACCTGTGGAACTTCCTTTAGTTTTTCTTGAAGTGCAGGTTTCTTATTGGCATATTTTCTTAATTTCTTTTTATCTGTGAATATTTTGAACTCTCCATCATTTTTGAATGCCAGCTTTGCTGGATAGAGAATTCATGAGTGGAATTTTTTTCTTTCAGTACCTTGACAATGTCATACCAATGTCTTCTGGCCTCTATGGTATCAGATGAGAAATCAGCTCTTAATCTTATTGTGCTTCCCTTGTACATGATGGTTCTCTTTTCTCTTTCTGCCTTGAACATTTTTTCTTTGTCTTGAGCATTGCATATTTTTGTAATTATATGTCTTGGAGTAGGTCTGTTGGGATTTATACTGTTTGAGGTGCGCTTTACTTCCTGGACATGTACATCCATCTCCCTCAATAGGGTTGGGAAGTTTTCAGCCATTGTTTCCTTGAAGACTCCTTCTGTTTCCTTTCCCTTCTCTTCTCCTTTTGGGATGCTGATAATGCATATGTTTGTGCATTTTGTGTGATTGGTTAAATTCCTAAGTCCCTGCTTGATTTTTTAAATCTTTTTATTTATCTATTCTACTATGTTTGATTTCAAATGTACTGTCTTCCACATCACTGATTCTTTCTTCTCCCTGTTCAAATCTGCTGTTATGTGAATCCAGCATCTTTTTGATTTCTTGGATTTTTCCATTCATCACCATCATATTTGTTATATTTTTATGTATGTTTAAAATTTCTTCAGTATGTTCTCCAAGTGTCTTCTTATTATCTTTAATCTCTTCTTTCACTTCATTAAGTTGGTCCATGACATTTGTTTGGACAGCATCTATTTTTTGTTTGATAATCTGCATCTCTTCCTGGTTTTTAGTTTGCTCATTGGACAGGTCCACGTTTTCCTGTTTCTCAGTGTGGTTTGTAATTTTGTGTTGCCCTCTGGTCATCATTTATCTTGATGAGTTTATTCTATTGATTAGTTTCTCTCTATGCTCTGGAGTTTTATTTAGCTGGTAGTTCTGTGTGTGTGTTAAGTTTTCTCTTTGACACTGTGTTCTTCTTGTTCTTTTTCCTTGCTTTTTTCTATGTTCCCTTGAAGAAAGAAAGATTAGGGACAGAGGAATCGAAAGAGGTAAGAAAGGAAAAAAGATAATAGCAATATTGATAAAAATTATAAGAGGGGCCTTATCAGACTTAGTAAAATGAATAATTAACTCATGTAGGCAGTGTAGAGTAACAGGGGAAAAAGTGGGGTACCTACAAAGTAATGGGAAACTAAATAGTGAAAAATATATAGAATGATTTAAAAGGCCAGAATGATGAGGAGAGAGAAAAAGAGTAAAAAAAGGGCTGAAAGGAAAAAGTTAATAAAAAAAAGAAAGAAAACAGAATAGATGAGATAGTAATCAACACCCGGGAAGTTGAGTACTAATGAAAAAATGTGGAATGTAAGAACCACAACAAAAAGAAGAAGGTAGAAAAATGAAGGAAGGAAAAGAGAAAGCATTGGTAGACCATGTCACTACACAGAGAATGGGAAATAAAGGAAGAAGAAGCACAGCAAAGAAGAAAGAAGCTAGCAGCACATAATTTTTTTAAAAGGCGGGGGGAGGAAAGAGGAAAGAAAAGCAAGAAACCAACAAATAAACAAAAACAAACACACAAGCAAGCAGTGAAACAAAGCTAAGTAAGAACTGTATTCCTTCTTGGGCCTTTGTGGAGCCTCTCAGCCTGTGTTCATCAATCAATTACCCTGCAGGATTCTATCTGTAGCTTTTGAGGCAAATTTTAGTGTTTAAACTAAGTTAAAAAAATGTTTGTAGAAATAAGGGACCCAAAAGAAGGCATCTTCGGGACCACCCCCTCCACCCAGGGAACCCTAAATATGCTTGTGGAAACTTATCAAACACTTCCCACTGCCTGGCCACCCCCAGGGGAGCTGAGACTCTGATACTCAGCATGGAACTATAAAATTGGCTGGCTCTGCCCACACCTAAGCCAAGCCTCTGTGTCCCAGGGCAGTTAGGTAAATCAAGCTTCCTCAGCAGATTCACCTCTCCCCTCAACCAAGCAGTAATTCAAGCTGGCTGTTTTGGTCCCAAAACTGCATGGGGGTCCAGGCAGCCAAACCCACTCTCTGCCAGAACCCTCCCACTCTTGGAGAGTGCTACCTCTTTCCAGGTCCCTGCAGGATTTGGGACGCTCCCTAGTCCTTTGCCCTGAGGGTGGAGCTTAGCCTTCTGTGTCCACGATTTCCAGCTGGGGAAAAAAACACATGACTTTATATTGAGTAATCCAGCTTGCTGTCCAGCTCCCTCCTGATTGATGTCCCCAAGGTTCTCGCTCTGCAGGCTCCCAGAACAGACCATCCAGGAAGGATCCTGTCCCCAATTAGCTATCCCCCATGAGAGAGAGGGTAAGTGCCCACCTAAACAAATGCCATCTTCTTTCCTTTCTTTTCTCTTACTGCCTTAAGTATTTTCTCTTCATCTTGAGCCATGGATATTTTGATAAGTATATGTCTTGGAGTAGGCCGGTTAGGATTTATATTGTTTGGGGTGTGCTGTGCTTCCTAGAGATGTATGCCCATCTCCCTCAATAGGGTTGGGACGTTTTCAGCCATTATTTCCTTCAACACTCCTTCTGTTCCTTTTCCCTACTCTTTTCCCTCAAGGATGCCTATAATGCTTATGATTGTGCATTTTCAGTTGTCAGTTAAATCCTTAGGTCCTTGTTGGATTTTTTCTATTTTTTAACTATCTGTTCTACTATCTGTTTGATTTCAGTTGTACTGTCTTCCACATCACTAATTCTTTCTTCTGCCTGTTCAATTCTGCTGTTATGTGATTCCAGTGTTTTTTTGTTTGTTTGTTTGTTTGTTTTGTTTTGTTTTTGTTTTTGTTTTTGATTTCTTGGATTGTGCCATTCATCACCATCTTGTCCTTAATCTTTTTATGTATGTTTACAATTTCTTCAGTATGTTCTTCCAGTGTATTCTTATTATCCTTAATATCTTCCTTCTCTTCATTAGGTTGATCCATGATATTTGTTCGGACATCTTTGATTAGTTCTTTGATGTTATGCCTCTCTTCTTGGTTTTTAGTTTGTTCATTGGACAGGTCCATGTCTTCCTGTTTCTTAGTGTGGTTTGTAATTTTTTGTTGCCCTCTGGTATCATTTATCTTGATTGGTTTATTCTATTGATTAGCTTCTCTCTGTGCTCTAGAGTTTTGTTTAGCTGCTGGTTTTGTGTGTGTGTTAAATTTTCTCTTTTGTGCTGTGTTCTTCTTGTTCGATTTCCTTTTTGTTTTCTATATTCCCTGGGCATGGTCCTGTCCCCAATCAGTCATCCTTTGTGAGAGAGATAGTGAGTGCCCTCTTGAACTTATGCCATCTTGCCTCCTCTCCTTCTATTGCATTTTGCATTTTAGTTTCTCTGGGGATGTGTTCTCCTGCAGGAGGCCCTGACTGAGGGCAGTGACATCAGTGATACATTTGACCTTACAGTCTGTGCAGAACTTGTCCACCTCCCTTAGCAGCTTGGACAGAATGCTTCATTTTTTTTTTTTTTTATGAGGCACTGGGACCAAACCCCGGACCTCCCAGTGGGAAGCAGGTGCTCAACCTCTTGAGCCTCATCCACTTCCAATCTTTCTAGCTTTTAATTTAAAGTAAGAGACATGTGACTCTTCCTTTCACTTGAACAATTAGCAGCCAAAATAAGATTACTAGTTGACCTAATTTCAATATTTTTGTGTTTCTGGGAATAAGGAGAGAGAGAGAGATGGGAAAAGCTAGTTAGTGGAGTAGTCAGAACACACACGGCATTTATCAATTAAGTTCACTATCTTATATTGGCACTGTTTGTGGAGCCCCAAAATAATTACCACCTTAACATCAAAGATAACAGATCACCTTAACATATACAATAATAATGAAAAAGTTTGAAGTATTCACAACAATGCAAGGTATTGGTGGTGGGGTGATATATGGGAGTCCTGTATGATGTAATACATGTTTGTTTTGTAAGTTCACAACATTCACTGTATACTTATTGCTTGTGAATGTTCATGTATGAATGATATATTTCAATAAAAAATTTTTAAAAGTCTATTTTAACTATTTTAATTTTGCAATTCAATTATATTAATGACCAGTGCAATTTTGTACTACCATCACTACCTTTTAATTGAACTGATTTTTTTCTTGTAGATTTTTATGATTATTTTTTGCATATTTAGATACAAGGCCTTTTTCAGACATGTATTTTGCAAACATTTTATCCAAGCATGTGGTTTGTATTTTCATTGTATTAACAGTATCTTTACAGTGAAAAAAAATTTAATATTAATGAAATCCACCTTATCAATTTCTTCCACGGATCATGAAATTTGTGTTATATAAAAGTTATCACCAAGAGGAGGCAAGATGGCATCGGTTTAGGAGGGCACTCCCTGACTCACTCTCTGTGAGGACGGCTGATTGGGGACAGGGTCCTGTCCAGGGGTCTGTGCTGTGTGCACACAGAGTGAGAAGTTTGGGACAACTATCTGGAGGCAGCTCGACGTGTGGATTGCTTGGTAGAGATTCAGGAGTTTTAACCTTGCCCGTGGAGGTTAACACAGATGGCTGAACCCCACCCTCAGGGAAAAAAGCTGGTTTGAGCCATGACTCCTGCCAACAATCCAGTGAGAGGGAGTGTTCTCCGAGAGTGGGAGGGTTCTGGTGAAGGTTTGAGAGGGGTTTCATTTCTGTGTATTTGGCTGCCTGGAACCACTTATAGCTTTGGGGAAAAAAATAGCTGGCTTGAATCATCACTAGGCAGAAGGGAGTGGCAAATCTGCTGAGGAAGTTGATTTACCCAGCAGCCCAAGGATACGCCCCAACTCTCACCGCCGGCAACCCAGTGAGAAGGAGCATTCTCCGAGAGTGGGAGGGTTCTGACAGAAGGTGGAGAGGGGTTTCCTTTTTGTGGATTTGGCTGCCTGGAACCCTTCATACCTTTGGGGAGCAGATAAGCTGGCTTGAAGCAGCAGCAGGCTGAGGGGAGAGGCAAATCTTCTGAGTAAGCCCAATTTACCCAGCAGCCTGGTGACACTGAAGTTTGGCTCCAGAGGGGGCAGAATGAGCCAATTTTATCATTCTGCATGGACAAGCATCAGAGCTTCAGCTGTGCTGGGGAGGCCAGGAAGTGGGAAGTGCTTGATTAGTTTCCACAAGCCTAGTTAGGGTCCCCTTGGTAATAGGGGTGGTCTAGAAGAGGACTTCTTTTGGGTCCCTTATTTCACCAAAAAAAGACAGTCACTTTAAAAAATAAAAAATGAATTTTTCTTTTTAATTTAGTTAAATACAATTGATTGATAAACACAAGCAGGCTGAGAGGTTCCACAAGGGCCCAAGAAGGAACACTGTTCTTCCTTAGATTTGTTTGCCTGCTTGCTTGTGTGGTTTTTTGGTTTTTCCCTGTTTATTGTTGTCTCTTGCTTATCTTTCCTCTTTCCTGCCCCCCTTCTTTTTTTTTTTTCTATTTAAAATTAGATGGTGCTAGCTTGTCTCTTCTTCGCTGTGCTTCTTCTTCAGTGATTCCCATTCTCTGTCTATATTGATTTTGTACCCCAAGCTATCTCTTTTCCTTCCTTCATCTTTCTGTCTTCTGCTTCCTGTTGTGGTTCTTACATACCATGTTTTTTCATTAGCCCACAACTTAATGGTGTCATTTTCTATTCTATCTAATCTGTTTTCTTTTTTTTTTTTTAATATTAACTTTTTCCTCTCAGCCATTTCTTTACTCTTTCTCTCCCTCCTCCTCATTCTAACCTTCTAAATCATTATATATATATTCTTCTATTTGGTTTCCCAATCCATTGTAGGTACAGCACTTTTTTCCCTATTACTCTACACTGCTTACATGAACTAAATGTTCATTTCACTAAGTCTTATATGGCCCTTCTTCTAACTTTTATCAATATTACTATTATCCTTCTTCCTTTTTCACATCTTTCGATTCTTCTGGCCCTAATCTTTTGCTTTTAAAGGAGCATAGAAAGAAGTGAGGAAATAAAATAAGAAGAAAAATTATGAAAGAGAAAACTTAACACACACACAGAACCCCCAGCTAAATAAAACTCTAGAGCAGAAAAAGAAGATAATAAAGTGAATAAATCCATTGAGATAAAATGATGACTAGAGGGCAACCGAAAATTACGGGGACAGATGTAGCTCAAATGGTTGGGCATCCGC
>JAQZBX010095293.1:0-11930 GCA_029593785.1 Cabassous unicinctus
AAAAAAAAAAAATAAAGCTATTGACATTTCTTTCTTTTCTGTATATGCTTCTTTTCCAAAACACCAATTAACAAGTTCCAACATTTCCCAGCCATACCCTTTCCTTCCTGGTTGTGCCCTGCCGCCCCTGCCTTCCCATGGTCTGGGCTCTCAGTCCCTCAACACTCACCCCACAGAGATCTTCTTCATGTCCCCACAAAGACATGTTCAAGTCCTAGCCCCAGTCCTGTGGCTGCAAACTTATTTGTAAATAGGACCTTTGCAGAGCTTATCTGGATGAACCCAAATTGAACCAGGGTGGGCCTTAATCCAATATGGCTGAAGTCTTTACAAGCAGAGAACATTTGGACACAGTCAGTCGGGAGAAGACAGAGAAGGAGGGAGAGCTCACCATGTGACAGAGCAGAGATGCCTCTATAAGTGAAGGAACGCCAAGCACTGCTGGCAAGAGAAAGCAGGGCCTGGCAATACCTTGCTGTTGGACTTCTAGTCTCCAGATCGGTGAGACAATAAATTCCTGTTGCTCAAGCTAAACAGCCTGTGGTATTTCTCACAGCAGCCCTGGCAAACTGAGACAGCAGCTCACTAGTCCCTTCACCTCGCATGTGCTGCCCGTGGTGGTTGATTTTATGTGTCCACTTGCTAGGTAATGGTGTCCAGATGTTTGGTCAAACCCTGGCCCTCGTTGTTACTGTGGAGATATTTCATAGGTAAGATTAGCATCTATGAGCAGTTGACTCATGAGGTGGGCCTCACCCACTCATTGGAAGTCTTACCAGTAAGAACCGAGGGTTTCAAGAAGGAGAAGGAATTCTGCCTCCAGACCACAGGTTTTGTTCCTCCCTGGCTCACCCTCCAGACTTGGACAAAGACTTCAACATTCCCCCTTCCGAGTTCCCAGCCTCCCTTTTGCCTTATGGAATTCAGCCTTGCCAGCCCCCACAGTCACGTGAGCCAATTCCTTCTTCTAAATCCTTTATGTGTGTTTCCTGTTGGTTCTGTTTCTCTGGAGAACCCTGACAAACACATTGCCAAAGTCATCTTCCCAGTGCTCAGCCAGAGTCAGGACACTCTGCTGGTTTACACTATTAGTTAACACTAATAGTTAACTCTATTCTGGGGCAAATGCCAACTTCTTTCTGAATGCTTCCTTTTGGGAGTTTCCCATGAGTGTAGGGCATGGACTATGGCTCCAGTTAGACCTGGGTGAAATTTTGACTCTGCTATTAAATGAGCACCTAGGAGAGTAAAAACTATGGTTTCCTTGATTTACTCAAGTAGAAGTGATCTCTCTTCATAATTCCTTTAGCATCTCTCCCTTCTTTTTATTTTGGTATCTATTATTATTATTTTGATATTTTGGTACATGCCTTCTCTTTTTGTAAAAAATTAATTTCTTAAGCAGAACCAACTTGGAAAAGTTTAAATGCAATAAAACTATTTAGGAAATTAGAGTAGCACCTATCGGAATGTATGGCCTTAGCGAGCAAAGCTTTTTTCAGTGCCTTCATTCTTCCCTGGAAAGGAGACAGCTTGCTGACCATCAAAATCTATCCTCTCTTTCCTGCATTGTAATAGAAATGCTGGGAACATAGGTAACCAGCTACACTTCATTTTTTCCCCTTGAAGTTAGATGTGCTTATCTGACTAATCTATTTCCGATAGAATACCATCAGAAGAGTTATGTGCCCTTTCCAGGCATGGCTCCTAAACCCCACACACGTGCTCCTCTGTGTTTGTCTGAGCGGGATGGCATCAGCTAGGGTGATTTTGGTGGCCGTGTAATCTTGGGAGATGCCAAGGCCACCAGCAGCCTGGGTTCCTGAGTGACTGCACAGGGCACAATTCCACTGCCCCAAACCTCTACCCGGGACAGTTACGTGAGCATAAATATACTTCCTGTTTTTTAAGCTACTGAAATTTGGGGCTCTGTTACCTCTAGTCAGCCTATCTTACCAAATATATTACTAATACCCATGGTAGGAAGAATTCCTAAAATGCTGCCCAAAAGATGTCCTGCCCTCATCTCCACAATCTGTGAATATGATGAGATATCACTCCTATGGTTACATTATGTTATATGGCAAATTCACCTTCATAGAGGGAGAGTATCCTATGTTTTTCTGGTGGGTTCCATATAATCATGTGAGCCCTTGAAAACAGAGAACTTTCTTTGGCTGTTGGCAAAAGAGAAAGCCAGAGAAATTTGAAGAGGGAGATTGACTCAACTGCCATTGCTGGTTTGAAGATGGTGGGACCAGGAGAGAAGGAATGCAGGCTTCCTTGCTGTAGAGAATGGCCCATGACTGGCAAAGCCTGGAAACCAGGACCTGGGGATCTATAGGGGGAAGGAACTGGATTCTGCCAACAATTTAAATGAAGGTAGAAGCAAATCCTTCCCCCAAGTTTCCAGATAAGAGCCCAGTCCAGCTGACACCTTGTTTCTGCCCATCTGGACTTTTGACCTACAAACAGTAAAATTATGAGTGTTATTTTCAGCCACTAAACTTGTGGTAAGATGTTCTGCAAAGCTGGAAAACCAATGCAATCACTTAAAAGGCAGAGACTCAAGTCTTATTGATCTCTCTGAAGTTCCAGGATACAGAGAGTGTATGAAATTTTGTTGAATGGATGAAAGAGGGTGGGAGGTGAATGAGAATCCTCAGGGAGTAGGAAAACCTTTTCTCTAACGAGCTGGATAGTAAATTTTTAGGATTGGTAGGGGTTTGTCGCAACTGTTCAACTTTCTGAAGCGTAAAAGCAGCCACAGATGACATGTCAACAAATTAAGCACGGCTGTGCTTCAGTAAAAGATTATTTACAAAACCAGGTGGAAACCTAATGTAAACCATGGGCTGTAATTCATAGTGAATTGCAATATTATTGTTTTATCACTTGTAACAAAGGTACCAAACTAATGCAAAATGTTGATAGGGAAAATTGTGTGTGAGGGCAGGAGGGCAGGGAGTGTATAGGAAGTTTATACTTTCTGCATGATTTTTCTGTAAACCTATAACTGCTTTAATAAAACAAGAAGGAAAAATAGGTAAGCATAAATAAACAAAAACAGGTAGAGGGTCAGACTCAGCCTGCAGGCCGTGGTGTGCTGGTCTTTCCTCTGGTATTTCCACTGGAAGATGAGGGATCTTTTTGCACAGAACCACGTGCTTTAGAGAAAGGTTTATTGGCCCAATCAGCTTCTTTCTATCTTAAGTATTAGCTGTTCAAGTTTGAGGAGCAGCTTCTTTCTTCCAGAATACTTGGAGCTTCTTGTTTTCTAGGGAGATGAATTCCATTAAAGAGTTCCCTTATCTTTCTTTGGCTTTAGAGAATTCTTGCATCACCATGACGTATGCTCTGCCCCTCTTTCAATGAGCCACCCCTGGCCCTATGGCATGGCCGCAGTGGCTTGCAGGGTGGGAGGCTTGCTCAGCCTGGGCTCAGCTTAGCACCTGCCCCAGGCCTGACGCTCGAGTGCGCTTCCCCGGCCAGCTGCTGGCAGGACTGGTACTCCGCTTATGGGCCTGCTTGCCCATCCTTCATGAATTTTTATTAAACAAAACTGTAAGCAGATTGATTTTGTCCTCTTTTATTGCATTTTTATTTAATTCCCTTCCATGGTGGAGGCTCCATCATGTTACCGCAGAGTAAATCACTCCAGGGCATCAGGCCAAAACCGTGGAGAAGGGCAGGATCTGGCTTCCCAAGAGCACATTTACTGCATAAGAACCTTTATTAGCGGAGAGTCATCGATTTTTTTTCTTCTTCAGGTCATAGCCCCTTCACCATCCTTTAAATAGGAGAGAATCGCAAAGTTTTAATACAAGAGAGGCTCTGTGAGGTCGCTGGGTGCCGGCTCGTCTCCAGGTCCGACAGTACCTTCACCACCCACAACCTCGTCTCGGCACCTACTATGTGCTGAGCCGTGCTGAGTGAGGTCATACAAAAAGTTAGGAGGGGGACTTTGCGTGGACTCTTGGGTGGTAGATAAGGATGGAAGTGAAGAGCAAGTCCAGGAAAAAAGCAATTTAATATTATGCTTTAGATTAGGCATGGTTATAGTTTAGCTGCAGAACTTTCTATACAAAATTGAGGCCACGAGATTTATGATTCTACTTCAGTGACTCCTACTTTTATGCCCCAGAAAAAGGGTTTTATTCTTAGGAACTAGAGAGTCACTGAAGGTTTTAGAGCAGAGGAATAACACAATGGCATCTGTATTTCACAGCATTAATCTGGCAGCAGAGTGTAAAATGGATTTGAGGAGAGTTGAGGGGTGGGTTTAGAAATTAGAGAGCAGAACATCCGTGAAGAAGGTACGGATAAGATCTGGGCATAAGGCAACAAAAACCTGACGGGAAGTAATGAGATGGTGGAAATGGAAAAGGTGGAGACAGATTAAACAAGAAGGGAGGAGTGGGTGACTCAGATTTTTTTGTCAATAGCAGAAGGTTGTTAAGGGAAGAAGTAGGTTTGAACAAAAAAATAGAGAGTTGAGTTTTATATATGCCTATTTAAAAAGTAAAATAAATACATATATGTTTATTATGACAAAAGTAATACAGGTGAATTGTGGAAAATTTGTAAAAGAGAAAATTGCATTATAAAGAAAATAAAGACCATTTTCAGTACCACCTCAATTTGCGTTGGTAACAGTAAATACATTTTGGTATATTTCATTTGAGATAGATAAATAGATAGTTCATAAGTATTTTCCAAGCTACTAAATATTCTGCAAAAATATGATTCTCGATGGCTGCATATTACCTTATCATCTGGGTATGCCATAATTGATTTAACTGTCCACCTATTGTTAGACTTGAACTTGATTTATAGTTTTTCCATGCTATAAATAATGCTGTGGTGAACATCTTGGTGTATACATCTTTGCCTGCACCTTTGATAAATTTCTAGAAGTAAAATTATTGAGTTACAGGTTATAATCTTTTTAAAAGCTCTTAATTCAAATTGTCAGAGGCTCGGTAGACACTGATATAGTGTAGGAGTGTGTTCATTGCAGAGCACATTCATTAACATTAGAATTGTTTTGATTCATTTTTAACCTTGGCCAATTTCATAGTAAAAAGCAGGATTTGCCACAGTTTTTAAATTATTCATTTTAAAATTAATAGTAATTTATAATAATTTTGAGTGTGCCTATTAGATATTTTAATGCTCCTATTTTGAAAATTGTTTCTATCCTTTTGCCATATTTCTATGGGGGAGTTCATCTTTTACTTACTAATTTATGACAACATTTTTATTGAAGCTATTAAAGCTTTGTCTATCATCTATGTTGAGAATATTTTTTAACCATTTCGCATTTACCTTTCAAATGTTTATATGGAGTTTTTGACAAGTAGAAGGTTTGAATTTTTATGTGATCATTGTTAGTCAATCTTTTTTTTTTTTTTTCCCCTGTTACACTTTGAAAATCCTTCCCAAAACAAGATCAGGTAAATATTTACCTATGGCTTCTTCTGATTCTTTGTGATTCTATTTCTTGCCTTTATCTTCTTGGTTGACGCATCAGACTGTGGCAATCATGAATATGGGCTCTGGAGTTGAATAGTCTTGAGTCTGATTCCTGACTCCCCAACAAACTAGCTGTGTGACCTAGGACAATTTAGTTAATCTCTCTGAAACTTACTTTTCTAATCTGAAATGGGCCTGGTATTACCTCATTAATTTGTTGTAGAATTGCAGGAGAATTGTTGTAGAATTGTAACAATTCTACAATTATAGAATTGTACATAAGTGGTTAGTACAGAACCTGGCTGATAGAAGACACTCAGTGTTAAATATTTGCTATGTTAGGCCTCTGTTAAGTACGTAGATATAATTTTGAATTCCGTGGGGCCAGAGACCCCTTATTTATGCCCTATTAACTCTGTTTCCCATATCTGACCAAGGACATGTATGATAATATATTCTCAGTGAATATTTGATGAGTAAATGAATGTATGAAATGAGATTAACAGACTGCATTTTGTAAGCTGTAAAGGCAAAAGATGCCTGCTTCTGAGAAACCACTTTAAGATGTCAAATTCATTTAGAAAATGACCAGAATAGTGAAATGTGTATCTAGATTTTGTGTGTATATGAAAACAACAAACAAAACTGCCAAAGTTAGCATTGCTCTTTCATTAGCCCTACTTCACCTCTCAGGACTGTGGGTCACCTCTGGCCCCTGACCTCTGACCCTCACCAGGCACACAAGCCATTGCTCCACTCCCTTGAGTCTGTAGGTGGAGAGATTTTAAGAACTGGTAGGGCCCCTCTGAGGTCATTGGGCTGGCTAGATTTCCAGCATTTGTGTTTTTGCGGCCAAATACTTTTTTCTCAAGAAATGTTAACTTGCAAGCCCAAAGTATAAAAAGACAAGGTCAGGAGGTCATGCTCCCTCTGTTGGGGGACTTCGCATATGCTGTTCCTTCTGACTGAGATGCTATTCCATCCTCCCCTGTCCCAATCCCCTAGTTAATTAATTTTCCTTTATGCCCTAGCTTAAATATCGCCTCCTCCAGGAAGCCTTCTCTGACTCTTCTGAGTAGATCCGTTTCTCTTGCTATATGTTCATATCTCCATGTAACTCTATTTGCTAGCAAATACCTCATTTGTAACTTGACATCTATTAATGCTCATTTCTTCCTTTCAGATTGTGAGCAAATGAGTGCAAACCATGATTGGTTTGTTCACCTTTATATCCTTAGCACTGGTCACAGAGCCTGGCACAGTGTTGCTCATTTCCTATTTGATGCTTTAATGAAAGGACAGCTAATCCAACCCCTTCCTTTTCTAGTTGAAACAAATATTTACTGTGTACACTCTGTGTCAGATATTCTTCTGGGCACTGGAACATGCCTACAAAGAAAACAGACATGCTCCTTGCCCTGGTGGAATATGCAGTATAGTCAGGTTGACAGACACCAGAGGACTAATGAATGACAATGGTGAGAAATGTGTTTTGTACATTGGACTTCTACGTAAGATTTCCCTGGAAGATAAAGTCCTCTTATTGAAAAAAATACTGGCAAATTGTTAGGCCAGGACATTTCGTTGGTAATGAAGTCACCAACGAAGCCTGCCTTTACGGTTCATTCAGGTTGGGAAAGTGTCCCTGAAGCTCAACCACCTTGTCAGATGGAAGCTTAATTACCCTCTGATGAGTACTGGACGGTGTTCAGTAGTCAGTGCCTTCCAGAGTTGCTGATTCGGGCACCTACCTGGGCCTGCTTTAATTCATCGATGAGAACTCATGGTGCTTGTGTGCCATCTGAACTAAGTCCTTGAAATCAGCTGGCACACACGTGATGGGCACGTCTAAAGGAAGCAGCAGGTCTTGATGAAAGAACAACCCTTTAGTGGCTGCCCAGGATGAGAAGAAGATCCAAATTTCTCACCATGCTGTGTGAGGGCTGCCCTGATCTGGGCCAGCCTCCCTGCTCACGCTCATTTTGTTCCATTCCCTCTCACGTTGCAGGTGTCAATCCCAGGTCTGTTTGAGTTATTCCCAATTGCAAATCAGGGAGGCCTTAACCGACATTGTTAGAGCTGGAGCTAGTGGGTATGCAGACGTGGACTTGGATAGCGGCTCTCTCCACTCTGCGTCTGGCTCTCCAGCCATCCCTTCTAGAAGTGGCTGGGCTGATGTGGGCCGGCTCTGATGCCAGCTCTGGCTGCTCCTCCCTGGAGCCACTCCCGTAGGCTGAGGGCATGGGAACTCCAGTAGAAAACCCCTAGTCCTTTCCTGCGCTGGCTGTCAGTGCCAGCTGAGGAGGAGGCCCCCTCCTGCCTCGGCTTGTTTCCCTTGATTGTTATGTAATGTTCGGCAGCGGGAGGTAAATTCCTCTCCAATTTCCAGGCCCGTTACAGCCAGTGAACCCCACCATGGGGAGCCACAGTGATTGAGCTCAGCAGCCAGGTCCCATGCTGAGTGTCATAAATCAGGCCTATTACGGGCTCTTCCAGGCAGATGCCACAGCCCAGAACCTGCCCACTCCACTTGCTCTCCGGAGACCCGGCCGCCTCTGTGCACAGATAAGCCAGGGCAGGCATGTCCCCTGGGAACCTGGGTGCTCTTTGGGACCCTCTGACTGGAGGCTGCCCGTAATCTTATTCTGAAGGGGAAGGAGACCGGACAGCTCTTGTTGGTGCATCTCTGGTCTGAGGTCCTGCAGCAACCTCGGGACATGCCCACTTGCTGCATGGATTTCCAGCACCGTGACCTTCTGGGTACCTTGCTGTACACATAAGAACCCCTAGGGGACTTGTTAAAAAAATCCACGTTTCCTGGCTCCATCTCCCGAGAGTCTGATGCGGCAGGTTTTCCTTGGGACACGGGAATAAACATTTTTACAAGTTCCCAGGGGATTCTGCTGCAGGTGGTTCCTGGGCCACCCTTTGAGAAACGCTGCTGTAGGACCAGCTATATACCTAAAGCAATGCCTGTAAAATGAATGCCTATAAATCGAATCCTTCTTTTCCATTTCCTTCTATCATTTTGCTGAAGATGTGTATCCCTGGGGAAGAAGATGTGGGCTTCAAAAATCAATGGCAATCATACTGAAGAATGAGGCATATCTTTGACTATGACATATTTAAAGGGTAATAATAATGCTATAGTGGGGCAGGGTGGCGGGAGTCCCACAGTAGGATGTTCTGCTGATTCTTAAAGTGCTGCAGGGACTCTACACTAGTTTCTCATTGGCTCTAACCATCTGTTCTGGTTAACATGGGTCAGTACAATTTTTGCAGGTTGTCCCAGGATAATTTTTAATAGATCCTCCTTTGACTCTCAAAAGTCCCAGTTTGGATGATAAATTGTTGCCCTACCAATAATTCACGGAGGTGCTTTCTTTGAGACCTCCAACTTTCTGACTTTTTCTTCCAAAGGGGTCTGTTCCGTTGGTGTCTCTAGAGGGTTCTGTAGGACTGATCTGATTCTGTCCTTCACAGTGAAGTTGTCAGACTGTGGTTCAGGAATGAATGGGAAAAGGACCCCTTTGATATGGTACCCCTCCTCCTTTCCAGGAATCCATGTTAAGGAAAAGGAGAGGCTCCTCATCCAGTGACCAGGGCAGCAGAAGCTGCAGAATTTGGGGACCAGGGTCTCCCATTTGGGTTTCTGAAATAAGACTGC
Organism: Cabassous unicinctus; assembly: GCA_029593785.1. Classification (NCBI taxonomy): domain Eukaryota; kingdom Metazoa; phylum Chordata; class Mammalia; order Cingulata; family Chlamyphoridae; genus Cabassous; species Cabassous unicinctus. The sequence goes on from JAQZBX010095293.1 coordinate 9,143, forward strand.
ATTTTCCTGCCAGACATTAAAAGAGGAAGTAAAAATAGACCTAATCATCCTACGAGGCATGATAAAGCAGGAGCTGAAGAATTCTAGAGTTAGACAGTGATCCCAGCACTGCCTCCTAAAGGATATGTGACCACAAGCAGGTTAACACTTTGGAGCCTCATTTTCCTCATCTGTAAAATGGGCATAACAGTTTCCAACCCAGAAGAGGATTTGAAACAATGTTTGTGAAGAGTAAGTCACTTAATTAGCCATCATTAAATGATGACAATCAATGGTCATAAGAATAATGATAATATTAAAAAGAAAAGTTTACTATTTAAAAATGTTTCGATATATATGTTTCATAATAATTTTTATTTTGTTTCTTTATCAATTTCTTCCCCTGGAAATTTCTGCCATGAAGGTTGAGCTATGAGGGTTCCCAAGAAAACAAAGGGAAGATACAATTTAGAATAAAGGAGTCCAAAGAGTGGGCACAGAAAAACAGTGTATATTAAAAACAACCAGAAGGTTCTAGGGGAGCTCCAGGATCGGGGGATTTATTTTTCAAGGTTTTTGGTCTTGTGTGAGAATTTTCCAAGCCCCTTAAAGAAGTCCTGAACTTGACAAGGTACTAAAGGTATGTGGCACTGCAAAGTGGGTGGATTAAAAATGGGAGAGGGAAGAAGGCAGGGGATATACACAAGATGGTGGCCCCGCCCTGATGACTTTAAAAAAAAAAATTTTTTTTTTAAAGAAGCTTTAGATTACATAAATGTTACCTTAAAAAATATAGGAGATTCCTATATGTCCCACCCCCTCCCCCTCCCACACGTTCCCACATTAACAACATCTTTCATTAGTGTGGTACATTTGTTACAATTGATGAACACATATTGAAGCATTGCTACTAACCATTACATTATAGTTTACACTCTGTCCTGCACAATTTTGTAGGTTATGACAAAATATATAATGGCCTGTATCTGTCATTGCAATGTCTTGCAGGACAATTCCAACGTCCTGAAAATGCCTCCATATTACACCTATTCTTTCCTCTCCCTTCTCTCAGAACCTCTGGTGGCCACTGCCTTTATATCAATGATAAAAGTTCTTCCATTGTTAGAATAATAATAAGTCTATAATAGAATAATAATAAGTCTACTTCAGTCCATGGTTCATTCCCTAATCTTGAGGATTTTGGAATGGTGATGTCCACTCTTTCTAATTGAGAGGAGGCTTAGATCCCGTGGGGCAGATGGTTGGTACTGTCTTGCTTGTAGTTGCAGATACTCTCTGTTCCTCGGGATGGACTTTGTCCTTCAACCTCTCCTCGTTAGTTGTCCTGGGTGAGTCCAATGAACTGGAGAGTAAGTTTCCAACTCTGCTGAGAGCCTGATGACTTCTGAGAGATCCTATATGCCTCAGTGGGGACACAGAAATTCTGAGAGCACATTAGGGTGTGAAGGTTCTGGGATCAGGACAAAGATCCTGCAGTGGGTGGGGGTCTCATGACCAGAGGCAGTGGCTGCACACCTCAGCAGTGGGTACCAATGTGAAAACCCCTCAAAACCAGGTGGGACCAGTCACACCTTGGCAGATGCCAACACAAGGCCCAGGGACCAGATCAGAGGCCTGTGCCTCATCACAATGATGTAAGTCTCCACTTGACCTTTGGGAAGGAGGAGAAGGTGGAGGTCACCTCTTTGAGAGAGCAGAGACTATCCTGAGAAAAGACTTGAATTTTGCCTTGAACACAATTATTAGATGAAAGAGACTTTTTCAAATATATTTATTTACTTTATTTTAAAAACATTTTTATGTATTTTTTTTTACAAACTTTATTTGTTTGCATACTTACTTATTTTAATTTTTAAACTTTAAAAGTATTTATATAGCATTTCACACAACGGAAAGTCATAAATGTCTATATGTTCAACAATAGGCAAATAGTTAAATAAATGCATATAGTGGATTATCCACTATGATGGATTACTCTGATGTCATTAACACAATGCAGGAGACATTATCATGTAATAACTTGGAAAGAAAGATTATATGCTTTTCACCAGTTAAAAATGTGTCCCAGAGCTCTTGAGTTGTAGGGGATAGAAGTCCACTCTGACTAGCTGAAGTGAGAAGAGAGGTTATAAATTGTCTTGGGTCAGGTTCCCTAGAAGCAGAACCTGAAGAAGGGGTTCTTGGGGAAATGATGTGTTGAGGGGATGCTCTCAGGAGCAGGGAGTGAGGGAAATAGAACAGGGCAGGGGGAGGAGCTGAGCAAGGATGTGCTTCCATGTGACCTGGGCTCGCACCCTAAGGATGGTTCTAAGAGAATCTCCAGAAGTATCTGGTCTATTATAGTGTAATAATATCAAAGATGTTGATGATGAGGAAGATGACAACCACCACCACAATAATCATAATACACATGGAGATAGCAATAACGACAACTCACAATAAAGTCTTGCTCTGTGCCAAGAACAGTTTTTAATACTTTACCAGTATGTTATCACTTAATCCTCCTGACAACCACTCCACAAGGTGAATGCTATTATCATCCTTATATTACAGATGAAGAATTCGAGACCCAGAGAGATCAGAATATTCTGCCAAGTTCATTCAGTTAGGAAGAACTGAAGTCAGACTTGAAGTTCAGCCAGTCTGACCTGACCATGCTATTCTGTACTAGACACACAAACATATGTATACAAATGGACCTTGGGCTCACACAGCTCTTGAGTCAAGTTCTCCTTTTCTTGGTCTACTTGAGCAAGTATCTTAACCTGTTTTAGCCTCAATTTCCTTA
>JAQZBX010095294.1:0-11941 GCA_029593785.1 Cabassous unicinctus
CCCCCACATTTATTTTCCTGAACCATTTGAGAATATTTTGGACTCATTGTACCCCTTTATCTCTAAATATATTCGTTATTTCCTAAGAACAGAAACAAATCCTTGTGTGTCAGATGACCGAAAATCCAGTGTGGACTTTCATACCGTGCAATCATAAAGTTTGCCCTTTGTTTAGTAGATGTAGCCAAACTTTGAAAAGCCTAAGCTATGAGGGATTGCCTCATCTCCATCAAACCTTGGGTAGAAAAGAGAAACCCTATACTTTGTGAACCTTGTAGCTGCACACATAAGCAAGCTACACTTTGTAGCTGCACACATAAGCAAGCCAGGCTGTTGTGCTTTCTCAGTCGTCCCACTGCTTCAGCTATGTCTCACTGTATACAGGATGCATCCCCTGACTTTGCTGCTGTCTTTATTCATGACTATGACTTCAGCCCACCTTGCCATATCTGCTCATTCATCAGGCAGTGGTGGAGTCCTCAGATAGTGAACTTATGTTATTATGTTTATCTTACCCTATCCTCAATATTTATGAATGCTTATAATAATTTATTTAAAATCAGTTAAAATCCAGGTAATTTTGGATTTTGCTTTTTGAGAGATTCTTGAAGGTGTTGATAAAGGCAACTGCAGAGTAAGGCTATTAAATCAGATCCTGAAAAATCACTGTTTGCAAATTAAGTCAAACAGAGGATAGAGTGACTTCTGTTAGTAGAGAGCAAAGTTCAAAAATCTAAACCACTGGCTGTTTTGGAGTGACTGTGCCGGCCCTCAGGTTCTGCCCCTTTGCTTAAGGCCCCAGAGAGAATCACCAGGATAACCACTGCAAGCAGACTTTTTAGAAACCAGCTGTTGAGTTATGTAAGGTTAGCTTTCTAGCCTGATTTGTAAAGGGCTAGAGGGTAACCAAGAGCAATTCTTATGCAAATAAAGAAATGTGAATATTTTTTTCAAGTTCTGAAGATTATGGAATCAGAAACAGACAGCTCTTAGAGATGTTCCAGCTCTAGCTCTTCGTTTTCTGAATGAGAAAACTGAGACTCAGAAATTCTAGCTGGCAGCCCCAAAGTCTCAAGCTAGTAAGTGGTAGAACTGGGACTTTAACCCATCTCTTCAGACTCTGTCTGGCTTCAGTCTGTGTCTTTATGTTAAGTTGTAACTAATTGTCAAATTCTGCTTACTTTTGTGAGCATATTTTATTTATACAGAGAGATGCCAATCTAAAACTCCCCAGTTCTTTACTGAAATGCCTTCATCCTTAACTCAGAAAAAGCACATTCCTTGCTGGAATTATGTAACTGCTATCACCTGTTAGTGGCCTTTAAGAGGTTGTTTACCTGTTCAAGACCCAAAGCCTCAAAAACAACTATCTCAGAGGTGACGGTTTGTTGGCAGGACTGATGAAATTGTATTGGAAGTTGGCTGTAATATCTGCAATGTTCTAAAATAGAAGGAAAAAACACATGAATTATGAAGGTGGACAGCTTTAAGGAAATAAATCCCACCTCTGCCAGTTGGTGGCTTTGTAACTTTGTAAATTTATTGCTCTGAAGCTTTTGATTTTTCATTCTGTAAAATGGAATTGATACCTATTCTTAGTAACTTAAGTTTTTTGGTGAGGGTTAAATTTCTTAAGCGTTATCTTATTTGTTTGTAGAAAGTAACAATTCTGTTCCTTTCCTTTTTGAGTCTCTTGGGCTCCTTATTTGCTGCATTAGTCCTTTTTACAATGTGCCCAACCAGTGGTTTCCACCTTTTGTTTAACCATTAGTTAATGGTGGAGGAAGATTCACTATCTTCTGTGACAGTGTGCGCTCTTTTTGGACAGTTCTAATTGTTCATAGATTTTCTTAAATATTGCAAAACTCTGTTTCCCTGTAATGTATACTTAATGCTTCTCCCTCTGGAGCTATAAAGGATAAGTCTAAGCCCTTTATATATTTGTGAGCAGTTGTGAAGACTGTTTTAGTGGCATATTGTCACTCATGCTTTGACTGAAGTTGTACTTCTTTGGCAGTCAGTCCAGGCTTTGATAGAGTAGTGGCACTTTAATCATTTTTGGCTCCACATAACTGATTAAAATCTGAAACTGAGCTTGCTTTGTTATAAGCAAATCATCTTCTTCAGGTCATTATTATTTTCACTGCACCAGTGGTCAGAAATGCAGCCCTTCCTCTTGATGCACAGTTCCAATCATATGTACCGCCTGTGCTCAGACACTAGTTCTAAGGTTACAAGGAGTCACTGGATCAGTACCAAGTTCCATTCTTAGCTGTGTTACATGGAGATTTCTCAAACCTCTTGCCTGAGCTGTACTCCTAATTGATCAGGTTCTTTGCTTGGGTTCCAGACTCCATGGTTGCCCAGATCTTGTCCGCTGTCTGACATTTTGCTTCCAAATTTCCTGGCCTGAGTTCTTGACTTTGCCTGAGGAAATCATCTTGGTTTTAACCTCTTGGCTGCATTAACCTGTAGTTCATGTAGTTTTTTTTCCTTTTAATTTTCCCAAGTATTTTTAAACCCTCTTCCTGGAACTAGCTAGCTTCTTTTCGTTCAGGTACCTTCTGACCAGATGTAACTAAGAGTATTAAGGGCCCTGCTGTCTGGCCTGGGCAATGGAATCAGATACTTTCCTGATGTAGTGATTAAGTTGCAGTTATAAAAAACAGATAGAAAGACTTAAGCAGTTTTAGCCTCATTCCTCTGGCTATATGGTCAAGGTGTGGGCAAACTCATGCCTTTCTGGATTACTTGGGCCCTTTCTTAAACTCTCTACCCAAATCAAGTCGCCACTTTCTTGCCCTTTTTATTCCTCTGCACTGTCTTTGCAAATTAGTTATATAGAATGAATTCTTAGAACTAGAATTGTTGCATTCAAGGACCTGTGAATTTACACTTTTGATAAGTCCTACCAAATTTTCTTCCATAGAAGTTGTACCAATGTATGCTCCTACCAAAACTGTGTATAAGTGTATCTTTTCCCATACTCTCACTAATATTAGGTACTATCAGACTTTTCCATTTTGGTCATATTATGGCTTAATTTGCATTTCCTTTACATTAGTAAGATTAAGCATATTTTTGCATGTTTACTGGCCATTTGTATGTCTTCTGTGAACTGCCTGGTCATTGGGCATTTTGTGTTTGTTTTTGTTTTTAAGTTCTTGAGGTGGTTATGATATGCAACAAAGTTTGAGAACCACTGCTTTATAAGATTTAACAATTGATTAGATACAGGGAGAGAGGGCTGTGTCAAAGAAGGTTCCAAAATGTAGCCTGAGTATTTTAACAGGCAAGGAATGCAGGTGCAGCAGCTGTTTTGTTGGGAAAGCATGATAGAGTTTGGTTTTAGCTCTTTGATTTAATTTTTCCTAACAGTTTACTTTTTCTTGTCTTGCAGTTGAAATGGATGCAGTCAGAACTAAATGTTGAAGAAGTGGTAAATGACAGAAGCTGGAAGGTACAAAATCATGTTGGTTTTTGGGAGAATTTAGGACCAAGCTGTACTAGCAAAGGGAAACCAAGCATGAGGAAGTCATGAGTGCCTTGAGGCTCTGAGGGAGAATTAAGATCACACATTTATAAGCAAATGAAGATTTTAATTTTTGGGGGGTGGATAAATATCTGTAGAGCCATCTTATAAAAATTAGCCTTACAGTCATTCGGTGGAACTGTATAACCTGTCAAGTAAATAGAATTGGAGAGCATTCCATGTGTCTCTTAATATTGATTAAAGGCATATTCGATATTCAGAGTTATTATTCTGGTTAACTCTGAAGCTTCAAGGAGGTTATTGTTAAAATTAGCCTTTCTGGGCCCAGTTAGTTTCCATAAATTTGCATATCACTTAAGTTGCCCTTTAACAGTTGCTTGTCTTCTAACATTTGATCCTGACACTTTTTTTAAAACATAGTGTTATGTGTGACCTACAGTAGGCTATTTTACTGCTGATGGAGTAACTCACTCCTTATTACAACCTGCATAGTTCTGATTAGGAACTAGGTTGAGGAACCAGATGCCAGAACTTGACATGTAATCAAAAATCACAAAATTCCAACTTCAGTTTTCTGAAAGGATACATAAATATAACCATCTATAAAAATTCTGAGATTTCCAAAAAAGGTAAAATCTGTTAAATCTGAAAGAATGAACTGAAAATTCTGAGTTTTATCCTTTGAAATTAACTAATAGAATGAGGTTAACTAAACCAAAAACTAGAATGTACCAACTTGCTAAGCTGTGAATAAACTGCAAAACACAAATTGCTTTACTTTATCACATTTTTTGGTCAAGATTTTTTGTTAAGATTTCCAATTCTTTGCCTTTACACCAACATGATAACGTGTTTCCCACTTGATAAAAGATTTTTGCAATATTTGTCCATTTATATTCTCTGAAGATAAAATATTTACTTTTGGTCTGGGATTAGACATGAGGGTGTGCAATGAACATTTGGCTTGAAATACCCAGTGCAAAGTTTAGGATGCATGTAAAATATGTTGTAGTGGCAAGACTAAAACATTTTGGATTTAATTTTAGTTTTAAGAGAAAATATCCTCTATACATCCCACAGAAAGTAAGACCCCCTACTTGTTTTAAAAAGAAGAAAATGTAGCTATGGTACAACAGGCCAGCAAAAATGGATATTAAGTCATTTAGGAAAAGGATTTGGAAAGACTCAGCCAAGTTATATATATCATCCCATCCATTGTGTCAAGGCCACTCATTTGAAGCCTCTGATCTGAGCATTGGGAAGATCAGAGAGATGTCAGGGCGGTGAACTGGAGTGAGATGAGTTATCTGAGGAAAGGGCCGGAAGGAATCTATAATTTCTGCATGTTTTATTTTCATTATAATATATATATACAAAATCTGTATATAACATGTAGAATTTAAAGAATTTTAATAAAATGAACACATATGTATCTACCACCTAGCTTAAGAAATTGAATGATACTAGTTCCTTAGAAGCTCTGTGTGTAGATTTTTCTTCTATTTTTATAATAGTCCATAGCAGCCAACATAAGGTTTTTTTTTTAACCTTAAAAATGATTTGTTCCTTACAGTAATAAAGTATGGGGGTAAATCCCAGGAAGAATTTCTTTTAGATGTTTATAATTTTAAAAAAAATTGAGCACAAACTCTTTAGACACATGATACAAAGTTTTAAAAATATTAAAGGATATACAGTAAAATTTCTGCCTCTTTCCCCTTTCTTTCAGCCACCTACTCTCCCTTCCTTCTGAAAGGATATATTTTCAGATATGTTGTACCTTTTCTAATTCTATAAATATATATATTTTCTTTCTTGTTACACAAATGGAAGTGTACTATCCACACCTTCCCTCCCCCCTTAATATATCTGAGAGGTCTTGTCAAATCAGAACATAAAATTTCCCTTATTCTTTTTAAAATTTGCATTGTATTCCATTGAATGGCTGTGCCAAAAATTATATTTAACCAGTCCATACTGCCAGACATTTAGAGTGTTGTTTTAACATTTATGTTAAGGTGTTTTTTTTTTGTTACGGTTTTAAAGAAAGAAGGTAAATAGAACAAAAAGTTGAATAAATTCACACAATTCTGTAAAAAACTGATCTACCTGTCAAATATACCTACTTATAAGAAGGATCTGGCACCATTTAGAAAAAAGCACATTAAGAAATATCTAAGTAACAAAATTTATTTTAAAAGAATAGGAAAAAAGTGTCATCTTAAACTTATTTTAGATATTTTTGTCCAAAATATGTTCAGAATATGGAAATAAAATGTTAGTTACTAAATAAGCTGGTACTTGATGGTTTTTCCTTGAGTCATTTAAATTTTATTAAAATATTAAAATTATTTTGTAAATGGATATCAAGGCCTTCTATGCACTTATTACCTGGTAAGTTGAACTGGTGAGAAAACCCCTGTTTCCTAAATCTTTTGACCTGGGACAAAAAGGGTAATATCCTCCTGAACCATGCCAAGTGTCATTTAATTCTAGGCCTGATTTATACAGGATGACTCAGGAGTTTCTGTTGCTGTTTAAATAGGTGTTTAATGAACGCTGCCGAATTCACTTCAAGCCTCCAAAGAATGAATAAATGAAGAGAGATACTTTTTTTAAAGGACCGGGTCATCTCAGAAGAGCTAAGCATGGCAGATGTCAAGAGGGTGGGCCTCTAGGATGATTTCTGAGCCAACAGTCCAAGACCTTTTGTTGATTTCAGCCCCACTTAGCCAAGACCTCAAGTATAGATAATTCTAATAATTATGGAGAAATCAACTGCTATTTTATACTGATTCTGTAAAAAAAAAAAAAAAGTTTTGTAACTATTAAAATAATTTTCTGATTCAATGTGAGTATTTATTTGTTTTCCAAGCTGAGGCAGTAAGTTCTCATTTGAGAATTTGAACACAATTTCAATATCTGATTTGATTCGTATTATACCTTTCTGAGTTTTACAAATTTATTTTAATGAATATGGACCTTTTTTGGTCACTGATGAGTTTATCCCTTTGTCTTTGTGGGTTTACTGCTTTTAAAGTAAAAGACAGTTTTTATAACCTGGACACTATCCAAAGAAGATTTCTCTTAATACCTTAACCTAATCTTGCTTGTTTTCAGATTTAAAAACTAATTTGGGGGGAGGGGGACAATGTAAAAGAAAGTAGTAAAATTCAGAAGAATTACAGGATTTGGTCATTGCAAAAAAACACTTTTCTAGTACAGGATGATTGTATTAGTTTTCTATTGCTGCTTAACAAATGTCCACAAATTTAACAGTTCAAAATCATATCTGTTTATTATCTTACAGTTTGGTAGGTCAGAAGTCTGGGCAGACTCAACTGAGTTCTCTGCTTAGGCCTCGCAAGGCTGAAATCAAGGTGTTAGCCAGGCTGGATTTTTAGAATCTCTGGTAGAAGAACCTGCTTCCAAGCTCATTCTGGTGGTTGGCAAAACGCACTTCCTTGTGGTTTCCCCGGGCCTGTGAAATGGGTAGATTGGAGAACCACTATGCGGTCCCCATTTACTCTCTGGCTCCAGATGCTGCTGCTGCCACTCAACCTTCGGTCCTCTCCAGGGGCCATGGGCCCTCCGCCCCAGAAAACTCCCCCTGTCCCCAAGGCTGAAGGCCCCTTTTCGGCCCCTTCCTCCGCGGCAGAGCCCGGATCCCTGGGCCTGGGTCTCTACCTGCTCATCGACGCCTACGGGTTACCTTACGCATACAGGGTGCAGCTGAAGAAGGAGCCCCAGGGGCCCGCTACAGCTCGAGGCGCCCGTGAGGAAGCCCGGCCCCCGCAAGGGTTACAGCTGCCCAAAGTGCACGCGTGTCTGCCAGCCCTCTGCGGGCTGTAGAGCCACCGTGTATCGCACTCGGACCTCAAGCCCTTCACGTGTGGCGCCTCCGTCAAGGCCTTCAAGTGCTCCAGCCACCTGTCGCGCCCGCGCTGGCTCGCTGCATGCCTGCCGGCTCTGCCCACGTCCCTTCCAGGCAGCCGCGGAGCTGGCGCAGCAGATGCGCCTCCACTAAAGTCAAGGCTGCGAGACCCGGCCTGCGCTGCACCTCTCTGAGCCACCAGGACTGTCCCACACAGCCTCACCCACACACGCGCCCTGGCTCTGCTTAGGTTACTGCCTTGCCCTGGCCCTCAGTTTCCCCATCTATCCAAAGGGAGAAGCATCATTCCTTCCCCCTCCTCCTCCCAGGTGTGTGATGTAGGCTAAGTTGTTGACCCTCCCTGGGCCTGGGAAATGGGTGGATTAGAGAAGAGGCAGAGGCAAAGTTAGTTAAGATTAGTAACCTTAATTAACATTTGCAAAATCCCTGTTTACATATAACAGAAATATCACAGGCATAATTTATCCTATTCACAGTCCTGAGGATGAGGGTGGGAAATCTTGGGAGGCCGTTTTACAATTTTGCCTACCACAATGATCTAAACCCAAGCCATCTGGCTGGCACAGTGATAACCACCAACTAGGTCACTGCTAGGCCTGTGTCTTCAATATATCAACCCTTAGATTATGCTTTTGGAAATGAACAATAAAGGTATAAAGTACTCACAATTAACAGGAAAAATTTCTTAGGAGCCAGCGGTGAAAAGGATTTTCAAAGATTTACCTATTAATGAATGGTGCCTGACAGACAGTTGGTGTTTAAAAATTATTAGATGGATAAGTGAATTGAGAGATGAATGCAAGAATAAAAACAGGACTTAACACAAATCCTGGTGCTATTGCTCAGGAGGAATTCATAACAGACTTGCCAGAATTCCACTCAATTCTGTTCTATATCTTGCTAATCCAATTATGCTAATAGGATGCCTGAATCATTCCACTATAACAGATATTAAAAAATGTGCAAGTATGGCACCATGGAGTGACTTAGTATAAACCGAATAGTATGTTTAGTTTGTGATGAATGACATTTAAACTCTCAAATATTAAAAATGATGAATGACATTTTGCTTTTGAAAGTCTATCTGCCTGCTGAAACAAAGTGTCTTGCATGTAATTGGTGCCTTACAACAGTTTGTTGATTTGATTTTGTTGCTTGAAGGATAGGTAGGTGAGGTAGGTCCACTTATGTACCCGGGGATGGGGGGACATAACCCATTCTTATAGGTGTGGACGCATTGTAAATAAGATCTTTTGAAGATGTTATTTTTTAGTGAAGGTGTGGCCAACTCAATCAGGGTGAGTCTTAATCCTGTTACTGGATTCTTTATAGAGAGAAAGCCACAGGCAGGAGCAGGAAGCTGGAAGTTATTGGAAACTGGAGAAAAAGAGGACATCAACATGTGATGGGAAAGCCAAGGATCCCAAGGATTGCTGTCCAGCCAGTGTGCTACTGACCCTGGGAGGAAGCAGGCCTTCTAGCCTCTGAAACCATGAGCCAATAAATTCCTGTTGTTAAGCCAACCCATTGAGTGGTATTTGTCTTAGCAGCCTGAGAAACTAAGACAGTAAGATTTAGAGGGAAAAAAAAAAGAACAATGTACAAAAGATGAGAGATGAGTTTGGCTCTTGATTGGCAGGACAGAAGACAGCCATATCAAGGAACTGATGAAATCCATTTGCAAATTCTTTCAACAAATATTTCTTGAGTGGTGTCTTAGTTTGTCAAGGCTTTTGTGGCAAACACTACAGAATGGGTTGACTTAAACAACAAGAATTTATTGGCTCACCGTTTGGAGTCTAGAAGTCCAAAATCAAGATGTCAGCAAGGCTATGCTTTCTCCTGGAGTTGGCTGGGGTCATTAGTGTTCTGTCTCTCTGCTCTGGCTTCTTCTGATTACTGGCATCTTCTGACTGACTGCATCTGAATCTGCTCTCTTTATAAGGTCTCCAGTAATACAGATTAAGACCCATTCTGATTCAGTTTGGCCACACCTTAACTAATAATAACATCTTCAAAAGTTCTATTTACAAATGGGTTAATACTCACAGGAACACTGATTAGGAGCTTATGTGGGTACATGATTCAATCCCCTACAAGTGCTTTATATTTTCTAGGCACTATTAACCAAACAGATGAAGATGCCTGTCCTTAGAGAGCGTACATTTAGTGAAAGGAGATAGATAATAGGAAACAATTAAATTGTATAGTGTGATGGTTAGGCTAATGTGTCAACTCTGCCAGGTAATGGTGCCCAGGTGTTTGGCCAACTTGTAATACAAGGGCATTTTATGGACTTTAATTATCAATGAATTATCAATGAGTTGATTGCATATATGGCTGATTACATCTACAACCGAGTAGATTGCCATCAGCAATTAGTGACATCTCATCCAGTCATTGAAGACCTTAAAAGGAGAAGTGATTTCAGCATTCAGGGAGAGAATTCCCATCTCTACTTCAGACAGCCAGCATCTCCTGGGTAACTCATCAAGGACCTTCATCGGAGTCCCTTGTGCATCTCCATGGTCATGTGAGACAGTTTTATAAAATCTCATTCTATTTACAGATGTCTCCTGTTGGTTCTGTTTTTCTAGAGAACCCTGACTAATATAGCTTGGTACCAGGAGTGATTCTTGAGAAATAGAATCTTAAAAATGGGATCTCTGAATTGGTTCTAAGATTTTTGCAATTGGTTCTCTACTCTGATTAGATTCAAGGGCACTAATGACAGTTTCCAATAATCAAGAGGCCACTGACAGTCTGGTGTGAGTTGGCAATAGAGATACACAAAATATCACCACTGGATATGACTACTTCCATGTTTATAAGAGGCAAGGCTCTGGGTAAGAGTGTTTTTAGCACTTTAACAGAGATTTATGGAGTTAAAAGCTACAATAATGTTGGCTGGCTCTTCCTAAATATGCTGCATACAGTTACAAAAGAAAAGAATGAGCTGAAGGCTTCAAATTTGCAACTTAAGTGCCACATGAATGATGTGAAAGTTTCTATGTGTGCCCTGAAAGAAAACCTTGTTTTGTGCAGCTGCAGACTTGAGATCTCTGAAAAGCAGACTGTCTCATTGTACAAGTAGCAGAGTTTCAACAGAAACTAAAATCTCAACGTTGCAGTATATCTGCTGTTAAAGTGAGGGCATTGGTTGGAAAGGAGTGGAGTCCTGAGAATTGGTATGGAAACATTTGGGTAGTATTTCCAGAACAAGTCTAACTTTATTCCCAGAGCATCAAGTCGGGGAGGAAGCCCAAAATGTTAATGAGGTGAAAGCAAAGATAGCTCCCCTGTCAAATTGGAAGAAACTTGGGCTTAGGTGAATTTGTGAATCTTCTGGTGCATGGAGAAGAGACAATGAACCCACTGGCACTTGAAGATAATTGCACTAGGTTGGTTTTTCCACTCCAGTTTTAAACACTAGCAAGCAAAACCTGTCTCCTGTTTAAATTCCCTCAGTGGCTTATCATTGCCTTAACAATAAGTACAGATTTCCTTAAATTGGTTAATGGAGTCCTTCATGCTCTGGCCCCTGCTTATCTCCAACCTCACCACTCTCTACAGCATACACGCTATTCCCCACCTAGACTGAATAACTTTCTGTTCCCAGAAAAGACCCAGCCTCACTTGTCAACATTTGGGTGTGCTCTCTTCCCTGGCCAACTACTTGCCATGCATGCTGTCTCACCTGCCACTTCCTTCAGTAAGTCTTTCCTGACCTTACAAATACAAATTAGGTGCCCTTTAATGTTCTCCCATGAAAGCACCTCTATCATGAGATTTATCACACTATTAAATTGCAGGTTTACCTCTTTCCCCCACCAGTTCTTTTTTTTTTTTTAGATCAACATCATACACTTTATAATATACTCACATTTATACACAACTTTCATGTTTTTAAGTACAGTAGGCAGAGAACCTCAAAGAATCTAAGCATCTGCATAATCAACCACATTCAATAGTTAATACTGTTGTCCCTGTTCCCCATTTTCTAAATCCAAGAAAACAGTAAGTGCCGCCCTGCACGTGGACTATGCTTGTGGAAGCTGGAGACTGGGTGTGATTCTGCACGCCTGGGTTTCCATAGAACTGAGCTGAGCCTCCATCATGTTCCAGGCCAAATCGACTGGAAGTCCTCTACTGTTGTTTGTGTTTCATTGCTGGTGAAAAACAAACTCCCTAGGGTTTCAAAACCAGAATTCACGGTCTTTGTTCTGTACTGTTGCTTTCTAGAGCAGGTAGGTTTTCAGCAGTGGAACTCCCTTCTGTCTGGGCTTCTATGTTAGATGAATTAGTGCTCCTGCAAAAGCTGGAGTGTCTCTGAATACTGCCCAGAGGGCCACCGTCTAAAAAGAAGCGTAAGTCTGTGTCTGTGTATCAAACATTTCAAGGCCTGAGAAGTTAGCCTTTCCCTCACGGCTGCAGGACTGAGCAGAGGAGGCTGCCAGTACAGAGTCAGTTTGGGTCTCTATGTCCAGGGATTCCAAGACTGGTTCAGTGTTCACTTTGCTAAGTTCACTGTTTTCCATTTGAGTTTGGATATT
>JAQZBX010095295.1:0-11930 GCA_029593785.1 Cabassous unicinctus
GGAGGTTCTGGTGATTAAACCTGGGAACTTGTTTATTGGAAGCAGGCATTCAAACACTGAGCTATTTCCACTCCCCAATGAGAGTTGTTTTTCATTTGTTTGTTTTGTTTTGAGGATGTACCAGGGATCAAACCCAGAACCTAGTATATGGGAAGCAGGTTCTCAACCACTTGAGCTACATCCACTTCTCTATTTCATCTTTTTTAGGTCATTAGAAAAAAAATTATTGGGAAAGGAGGGGAAAGAACAGAGCTTGCTGAGAAGAGGGAAAGAAGAATGGAAACATTCACGAAGGTTTGGTGTGGGCTCCTGTATGCAGACAGAGCAATCTGCTTTGTGCAATTATCCTTATTAAACTATTGATTACCCTTCACCTTGCTAATTCCAAGGGGAGGGACCCCAGCTTCATTGGCTACCCCACCAATGGTGGGGGACAATGCAGAGGACTGTTTTGAGTATCTGGGGCCAAGTGGAGGTCCCAGAAAGAGAAACTGGGACATTAAGGTTAAGCTCAAGATCTTGGGGTGTCTTGTGGGAATATTGTCTGCTGGCCATGTTGCCTGTTGGCCATGCTGTGGCTCATCTTCTCCTCATTTCCCTATATTAACCTGCCTCAACTCCCCCCTCAGAGAGTTCATGTGCTTATTCTTAAAGGGGTGCTGAGAGATAATGGTCATTATACTGTAGTTACTTCTTGCTGGTTATGGCAGTAGTCCCTGCCTGACAGGGCATAAACTTCTCTGTCTATTCTATTAAAGTTTAGAGAAGACAGGTCCAGCAACCTGTTTGGAACTAGATGAAATCTCCACATGACTAATAAGACATTGATTTTGTAAGAAATAAAATTGTGCCAATATTCTCACTGACCTGATTTTGTGATAATCAGGGTAGGCTAAACATCTGCCATATTAGAAACCATGCATGTGTCTCCAGACCTAGTTTTTCTCCCTAAGTCTGGTTTTTAAAATGCTGGTGATAAACTAAGCCTGATTTATTATATGACCATCCTGTATAGGAAATGCCCGTAACTCTAGGTATCCTTGCTCAAACTTAAGGTATATAGCAGGGGGATGGATGTGGCTCAAATGGTTGGGTGTCCTTCCCCCATATGGAGGGCCCTGGGTTCTATCCCTGGGACCTCCTGTTAAAAAATATAAAGAAAAATATAGAAGGTGTGTGGGCCACCAGGCCCCATGTGTGGGTTCACTGTAAGGCCCTGTGCATGGGTGTAGCACCAGGCCCCACAAGTGTGTGAGCTGCATGCCCCATGAGTAAGTGATCCCCCCAGGCTGCATGCATGGGTGCACCATCAGGCCCCACAAGCAGGTGAACCACCAGGCCCCATGTGCATGTGCACTGCAAGGCCCCATGTGTGAGTGTTCTGCCAGGCACTGTGAGCAATTGAGTCACAAGGCCCTGTGTATGGGTGCACCACCAGGACCTGTGTGTGGGTGCACCACCAGGCCCCATGAGCAGGTGAGGCCCAATGCCCCACAAGCAGGTATGTCCCCCAGCCCCTGTGTATGAGTGCACCATTAGGCCCCACATGCAGGTACACCATCAGGCCCCACAAGCAGGTGTACCACCAAGCCCAATGCAAGGGTATGCCATGTGGCCCAGTGAGCTACACAGAAAGATGATGATGTTACAGGCGAGATACAATGGAGAGCCAAGATGAGATGTGTAAAAGAACCAGGAACTAGGGTGGCACAGGTGGTAGGATGCCCCTCTCCCACATTGGAGGTTCTGAGGATCAAATACCAGTGAAAACAGCAGGAGAGGAATGAGAAGAAAGGGCCAGAAATGGACACAGAGAATTGCCCAGAAAATGGACACAAAAACAGTAAAAATGGGGAGGAGGGTAAAAATGGATAAAAGTAAATAAATAAATAAATTCTTTTAAAAAATGTATAGGTGAGTAAGATACAGACTATAGTTAGTAGTAATACTATGATGATGCTCTTTTTTTTTTTTTAACTGGGAGGTCCCGGGGGATCGAACCCGGGTCCCTCCATAGGGGATACAGACTCCCAACCATTTGAGCCACATCCATCCCCCATGATGCTCTTTTATAATTTGTTAACAAATGTTTCACAACAATGCAAAGTATTTGTGCTGGGGTGATGTGTGGGAGCCCTGTATGATGTTATGCATGTGTGTTTTGTACATTCACAATGTATACTGTACACTTACAAAGTATGTATGTTCATGTATGAATGATATACTTTAATAAATAGTTTTAAAAAAGAAAATTAATTAGAAATTTTAAGATACATTGTCCCACAAAAAAGGAAAAAGAGGATAATGAAGAGTGGGCCCAAAATGGGGACCAGCCATGACACACTGGTCCACAAAAGTAGGAAAGGCCATGTGCTTTCAGAGATTGCATCCTTCCAAAGTTGTTCAGAAACAGCATTCTTCCTTGAGATCTTTTATGCTGTTGGTTAATTCCAGGGAAAGATTAGGGTAGACCTGCTCAGTTTGGGTATAAACTTACAACCCCACTTCCCACAGCAATGGCTATGCTTAGAACAGCTGGGTGAGGTAAGAAGAGGGCCACTGCCCTAGTCATACACTCACATAGACAGTATAGGCAATAACAAGGCAGACATATGGCAAGCAATATAAAGAATGTACTTAAGAGAGCCATTTTTTTTGTTTTATAGACACTTTCATTAATTACTTAGAAAATGAATTAAATATACCAGGACTTTTATCATGTTCAATTTCCCTCTGCATATGATCTAGAATAGAAGAGATATAGGTACAGTATTTAATACTAATTGATGCATCCAATGTATAAGTTTCTCTTTGAACAGCAGTTAAAAGATCTAAGCTCCAGATTTGCAATATCATACATTTTATCTCCCCACAGGAGCAGAACATAATGCAAATTGTGTTTAAGTTCTACTTACATCACTGTGGTAATCACTGATCCACTTGGTATGCTCTTCATACAGCCAGTTTGCTGTAGCACCATGGACCTCAGAGAGAACCGAGGAAGGTAGGCACCAATATTTCACCAGCCAGGTGCATAGCATCCTTCATCATTATGAAACAGAGCTAGTTTGGAGGCAATGTCCATTGTACACCTGGCCAAATTGAGCCAATGCTGGCTGCTGCAGGTGTGTGAAACTGCATCATACTCTCCATCTACTTCTGGAACATATTCAGAGATGTAATAGCTACTTTTATTATTTTAGGGGTCAGTGACTGACCTAGCCAATAACTCAAATGGAGAGACAAAATGCAGGGTTTGGAAAGTCTGCTTTAAATGTACAAGAGAGTTTAAAAATACTGAAACCTATCTCTTAAATTTTGAACACTTTGTAAATACTTCAATGCAGTGTATAACTTTTCAAATGAATTTACCTATTCCAGTACTTTGCTTTTTACTTTTATATCTTTACCATGACTACATTAATTATGGTGTTTCAGTTTAGCAGCACAGGAAAAACTACTTTCTCCATTATTTTATGTAAACTGAACAGTCCCAATAGAATCAAGTTTATCTTTCCTTACCACCACTTCAATATGCAGATTAAGGTGGCCTCTGACAGATTTCCCTTTTATAAAGTTACTTTTTATTATTAATACCAATTTAAGTTTCTAATTAATAATACCTTTCAGGGATTAACCATTTAAATGCTTCAGTTTAGAAGAAGAAAACTTCTTATAACTAGAGGTTACTTTAACTTTAAACAAGCTTATTAAATTACAATTTGTAACCAAAGAAATTTACTTTATCCATTTAAGAGAAGGCAGATCTATGTTTCCTTCTTTTAACTTAATTTCATTAAACATGAAGTACACCTTTCATCTCCTTAAAGTTTTAATACATATAATGTTAATTTATTTAATTGGTATCCTGTATACCTAGGGAGATTACACTCAAGCTAAATAAAATTGAAATCATTATACTTTATACAAAGAATGTTCTTTTTCATCCCTTTACAGAAGGCTAAATCTTCTTTTCTTTAATAAAATTCTAAAAGTGTGAATAATTTTAAAAATTTACTGACTGCTAAGTTTTATGATATAATGTTTAATTTGTTTTAAAAATTATTTCCATAGCTTTCAAGGACTTTTCCATTACTTATTGAAATTTGGTAATTAGGTTATTAACCTCCCTTATTTTAAGCCTGGTAGGTTTAAATGTAGGGAAATGAATAAATTCTTTCACATCTCATTCCCACCACAGAGATCTCACACCCAAAAGATTTCCTTTTAATGTAATTATTTGCAAGAAGATTTCTCTCACATATCCACAGTGATCCAACATACATTCATTCACATGACAAAGAAATTCTATTTCAGGAAACCACCTCCAGCTGTCCTCAGTGATCATTCATTTTTTAATCAACATAAGCAGATTCATCCTAGAAATAAATCATATGAATGTTCCCAAAGTGCTAAACATTGAATACAATGCTCTGACCTCAGGGAATACAATGGAATTCCCATTGGAAAGAAACCCCATGAATGTCATCTATGTGGGAAAATTTTCAGTCGACATTTCCATCTTCAATGACATGAAAGAACTCACACTGGAAAGAAACCCCATGAATGTTATCTATGGGCAAAAGCCTTCAGTCACTCTTCTTCCCTAAAAAAAACATCAGAACTCACACTGAAGAGAGACCATATGAATGTCATCTTTGTGGGAAAGCCTTCAGTCAATCCTCTTCCCTAAAAAAAATCAGAGAACTCATAGTGGAGAGAAAGCCTATGAATGTCATCTTTGTGAGAAAGCCTTCAGTCACTCTTCTTCCCTAAAACAACATGAGAGAACTCACACTGGAGGGAAACCCCATGAATGTCATCTCTGTGGGAAAGCCTTCAGTCACTCCTCTTCCCTAAAAAAAATCAGAGAATTCACACTGGAGAAATACCATATAAATGTCATCTTTGTGGGAAAGCCTTCAATGAATCCTCTCCCCTAAAACATCATAACAGAACTCACACTGGAGAGAAACTATATGAATGCCTTCTATACAGGGAAGCTTTCTTTCAACATTCTCATCTTCAATGACATGAGAGAACTCACACTGGAGAGAAACCATATTTATGTCATCTTTGGGGGAAAGCCTTCATTCAATCCTCTTCCCTAAAACAACATGAGAATTCACACTGGAGAGAAACATCATGAACGTCAACTGTTCATGGAAACTTTCAGTCACTTTTCCCATCTTCAATGACATGAGAGAACTCACACTGGCTAGAAATGCTATGAATGCAGTACTTTTGGGAAAGACTTCTTTCATCCTTCTTCCATTAAAAAAAAACATGAAAGAACTCACACTGGAGATAAACTCTTTGAATATTATCAATGAGGGAAAGCATTCAGTAATTATTCTAATATTAGATGACATGAGACAACTCACATGGGAGGGAAGCCGTTTGAGTTTCATCAATGTGGGAAAGTTTTCAGTCAACATTCCCATATTCAATGACATAAGAGAACTCACATTGGAGAGAAACCCTGTGTAATTTATATGTGAAAAACTTTATTTTCTAATCTTAAACACCATGAGAGAACTCACACTGTAGAAAATCTGCACAAATGCTCTTTATGTAGGAAACTTTTCTCCTGTATTTCTGCCCTTAGGCAACATTACAGAATTCATGCTGGACAGAATGAATACCATAATACCATATGTATGGGGAAACTTTAATTTTCCTGGCATTAGACAATAGGAGATTACTCAAATGGAGAGAATCCCTATGAATGTCAACAATTTGAGACAGTCATTGGTCAATATTTTTATTTTAAATGTAACAACTCACACTATAAATCTTTTGCATATTTAAGGGACTTCAGGCATAGATTTAACCTTTAAACATATCAGAGAACTCACATTCTGAAGAAACACTGTTTTTAATGTGTTCAGAAATTCCTGTCATCATCCATACTTCTTCAGATAATCTAACAACATTCAACTGGTGAGAACCCTTATGCATGTTATGCAGCAAAGCCCTTAATAGATAAAGTGAGAAAACATATAATGTAAATATAAGGGAATTGGAGAGGCCTCTTCTACCACTCTAATAAGCTAATCAGAAAAATCACATGTGAGGAATTCTACACCTGTACTCTATGTAACATTGTCCTAATTCATAATTTATCCTTTAAATTAAATGAGTGAATTCCAAAAGTGTGAATCACTAGATCTGTAATCACTGTGCACTATCATTCAGTCAAATCTAAGCCTTAGTATGCTAAAGGAAACTCAGTTTAAGAATAACCACAAAACATGAAATAAGAGGAAGAAGACTTCTTTAGAAGGATGTAACTCCTTGAGGGATTTCTAGGAAATTCATTGTGGAGAATGCAATGAAAAATCATGGGAAATCATTTATTCAGAGATTGGAAGGTTGTGTGAATCAGTAATTTTGTTTCTCTGATGGATATTGTGTGAGGGGTTTGAGCAAATGATTTCGATGATTTTGTGAATATCAACTGGAAATTTTATAGGTTTGGGGATACAAAAATTTGTGAACTCTGTGATATTGGAGTCTTTCCCCAGAAGTGAATATAGTTCTCTCATTGCCTTTCCTGAGTCAGTGATTAAATATGTGATGGGGAGGAACAGATATGGTCACTTTGTTCCTAATATTAGATAAAACAATACTTCATCTCTGTGACTAGAATATTTTTCAGTGAGTGTGAGAATCATGCATGCAGTAGTTCACTGTGCCAGGCAGAGTTTCAGATCATTCCCACTTCCCGTTGCTAATTTCCCAGGAGGAAGTGTCCAGGAAAAATGCACTGCAATAATCATCTTGTTAATAATGGAAGATTCCAAAACCTTCCGTATCCATAGTTAATGCCTTTATGATGGTTGGCATTTGGAAATCCTGTCCTTGACATTAATTATTAAAACATTAAATTCCAGAGCATGCAAATATGGAAAATTTACAACTGTTTTTTAAAATACAAATCAATTTTATTGATACATATTTGTAAAGAATACAATCCGTCTAAAGTGTTTTGTCAATGGCATTTGGCATAATCACATAGTTGTGTATTCATCACTTCAATCATCATCAGAACATTTTCATTATTTCAAAAATAATACAAAACAAAAAACAGGAAAACAAACAAAAATTAATCAACCCTCCTTCTATGATTCTCTTGATGTACATAGCTGCTCTTTTTGACTATTCTTGCATATTTATTTATTTTAAAGAAGTTGAATTGAGATATATACACATACCTTACAATCTATCCTTAGTGTATACTCAATGGGTCTTAGTATAATCAAAATGTGCCTTCATTGCCAAAATAGTTTTTGAAAAATTTCATTACTCCATAAAGAAAAACTCATGAAAATGAATATGACTCAAGTTATTGGGTTCCTGTCTATTGTATAGGAGGTCCAGGGTTCAATTACCATGGCCTCCTGGTGAAAGGCAAGCAGGCCTCTATGGTGAGCTTGCACACACTGCATGCTGTTCCATGCAGGAGAGCTGGGCCATGCAGGATTGCCGGCACACATGGAGTGCTGGCCCACATATAGAGCAGGCACAGCAACATGATGCAACAAAAAGAGACACAGAGGAGACACAATAATAGACACAGCTGACCAGGGACCTCATGTGGCACAAGATATTGAACAACACTCTCCCACTCCAGAAGGTTCCAGGATTGGTTCCTGGTGCCATATAAAGAAAAGATAAGCAGACACAGAAGAACACACAAGGAGAAGACAGCAAGTGCAAAACAATGAGGGAGGGAAAAATAAATAAATAAAATAAATCTTTTAAAAATTGTTTTGGAGGGTTCTGAAAATAAATTAAAAAAAAAAAAGAAAAACTTCGCACCTCTTAGCAGTGACCTCACAATCCATCTATCCTGTAATAATAATTAGTAATGTAGTAACCCTACATTACTAATCTAATTTTATCTTTATAAATTAATTCATATTTGCATATTAAATAAATGGAATCATAACAGTTTTGAATTTATATTTGTATATGGTGTGATAGAAGGGTCTACCTATTTTTTGTTATAGTTTTAAAAATTATTTCTTAAACATACTTAGATCACAGAAATGTTACACAAATAATGTAAGGGATTACTTTATGCCCCACTCACTACAATCCCACACATTCATAGATTAACAACATCGTTCACTAGTGTGGTACATTTGTTACAATTGATGAACACAGATTGGAGCATTGCCACAACATGTGGGTTATAGTTTACATTATAATTTAAACTCTCTCCCACACTATTCTGTAAGTTATTATAAGATATATAATGGCTTGTATCTGTCATTGCAATGTAATTCAAAACAATTCCAATGTCCCCATATTACACCTATTTTTCCCTCTGGCATCATTCATTCCTCAATACTGAGGATTCTGGGTTGTTGATATCCACTCCACCTATAATTGAGAGGGGACTTAGGTCCCATAAGGCAGATGGCTGGGACTATCTTCCTTGCAGTTGTACACTCTTTCTGTTCCTTGGGATAGTTATTATCCATCATCAATTCTTTTGTTGTCCTGTATGAGTCCAATGAACAGGTGAGTAGGTGTTGCAACTCTGTTGAGATTCAAGACCAAACTGGCAGATGGAAAACCCAAAGATTTAAGTTCCTTGGACAAAAACTATAGACTCTTGTCCTAACTATATGTTCAAAAAGAAGGGGCAGAAGAGTCAGGTGGAGGGAAACCATGACAGTCCAACTCTGTCACACTGGGGAGCACAAATTCCAAAGTAGGGTCTGTTGGCATGGCACCAAATTCCTGGGCTATCTGCCAAACCCATAGTATATGGATGTCTCCTAAGCCCTCAGTAGCCCCACTATTTGAGGGCATATCTCCTGTGGCAGTCAATGGGATCCTGCTGAGACATGCATAAATGTAACCACTGGGATGACCTCCCAACTCATTTTGCAGTCTGTTAGCCATATAAACTTATTTGTATTTACCATTTCCTCCTTTTTTTCAAGGTCTTTTTCCAGTTGCATTGCTATTTGTTGCTTGGTAGGTAATCCCTTGTTGCCAGGGAGGTTCATCCCCAGGAATCATGTCCCATGCTGATGGGAAGGTAATGCATTTATATGCTGAGTTTGGCTTAGAGAGAGGCCACATTTGAGCAACAAGGAGTCACTCAGGAGGTAACTCTAAGGCAACCTAGAAATACTAGGATAACCTTCAATTTCTAAAGAAAAGGTTCATAAGTACAGTCATCAATATCAAGTGCCCATCAATGGTCCATCCTACTTCATTAGTCAATGACCCTGTACTTAGGAGTTTCTTGCTGTCCCATTAGCAAATGTGGCAGAACTCACCAAGATGGGAATTGGATATTCTTTCAGTTGTGTGGCTCTCCACCCACAATAACAGTGCCCCATGAGCATTAGAACTCATTTATATGCCTCATAAATATGCCCCAGGTGAACTTCCTCCCATGCATCCCACATTGTTGACATCCTGCACCAATGAATCTCCCTTGCTACAGTTGTAACACTTCTGTTATCCAAAAATTCATTAAAAATGAAGCCAACATAACCAAAAAATATTAATAAGAAAATGAAATAATAATAATATTTTTAAAAATGGCAGAACAATACAAAAAATTAAAAAGAATTTGAAATAATAAAGAAATAATGAAAAATATATTTTAAAAAAATATTTGGCATTATGACTTTCATCACTGAAAGATCTATTTTCTTGTATGTAGTTACATTGTCTTCTATTTATCCACCCAGTATCTTTTTTTTTCTTTATTTTTTTCTTCAAGGAAGCTTTAGGTAACAGAAACAACACATAGAGAATATTAGAGATTCCCATATATATAACATCATCCCCCTTTCCCAGTTTCCCCTATTAGTAACATTTTACATATGGATGGTACATTTGTTACAATTGATGTTCAAATATTGAAACATTGCTACTAAACATGGTCAATGATTTTCATTTTGGAACATACAACTTTATAAATTTTGATGAATTTAACATGTACTGAATCCATCATAGCAAGATCATACTGAACAATTCCAATGCCTCCAAAATGCCCCGTGTTCTATCTGTTCTATTCCTCCCTCCCCATCCCCACAGGACCCACAGCAACCACCAGGCTGCACTCTTTGAAGTACAAGATTCATAGTTACTCACAACAATATTGAGGGCTTATCCTGGTCTGTCCTCCCCTATTAGGCACTGCCTATGCTCTCAAGTGACTCCCACCCCTCTATTTGAGAACATAGCAGGAATCCACAGGATGGGAGTCCAACACATTACCATTCATTGTGTGGGTCTCCACCCACTGATACAATGCACTAAGACAGGATGAACACTCACATACTCCATAGAAGCCTGCCTCAGGTGCACCCTGTCCCACATATCTCCCTCATCTAACACCCTAAATCAGTAACCCTCCTCTAT
The DNA here is from genome assembly GCA_029593785.1 of Cabassous unicinctus. Taxonomy (NCBI): domain Eukaryota; kingdom Metazoa; phylum Chordata; class Mammalia; order Cingulata; family Chlamyphoridae; genus Cabassous; species Cabassous unicinctus. The sequence goes on from JAQZBX010095295.1 coordinate 10,399, forward strand.
CACATTATGCAAAAAAAATATTCCCAACATTGTCATTTAAACCACATTACCTGCAAATCCTCACAGTTAATCCAGTCCCTCCCCCAACCCTCCCCCAGTTCCATGGACAGTGCAACCACCCCTACCCTAAAACCCTAACAAGCCAGCACTGCTCAACTCAATAGCATCACTGCACCACTGTCATGCCCATCCACTACACAACTACACCCTTCCACCTTATAGATTTTGCCCATATGGGCATTGGCTCACAACCCTGTATGCCCTTTCTTTCTGCAAAATTATCTTCCATACTCTAGGTTTGTGAGTCTCCTCAACTTGCTTAATTCATGTCAGTAAGGTCATATAATATGTATCTATGTGTACCTGGCTTGCTTCATTCAGCATAAGATCTTCAAGGTTGATCCACGTTATCCCATATGTTAATACTGCATTCATTCTTACAGCTGAGTAATATTACAATACATTGTATGTATATACCAGAGTTTGCTTATCCATTCATCTGTTGATGGATATTTGGGTTCTTTCTAACTTTTGGCAATAGTGAATAATGCTGCTATGAACAATGGTTTGAATATATCTGTTCATGATCCTGTTTTCAATTCTTCTGGGTATATACCCAGCAGTGGGATTTCTGGATCCAATGGCAGTTTAATAGTTAGCTTCCTGAGGAACTGCCAGTCTGTCCTCAAGAATGGTTGCATCATTCTGCATTCCCACCAGCAGTGGATAAGTTTTTCTATTCCTCCACATCCTCTCCAACACTTGTTGTACTCAGTTTTTTTTTTTAAGCCACCCATCTAATGGGCATAAGATGATATTTCATTGTAGTTTTGATTCACATTTCCCTAATAGCTACTGGTGTTGAGCTTCTTTCACGCTATTTTTAGCCATTTTTATTTCTTCTCTGGAAAAGTGTCTCTTCAAAACATGCATTTTAAAAAATGGGTTGCTTTTTTTTTTTTTTTAGATGTATGATTTCTTTATATATGCTAGATATTAGACCCCTATCAGATATATGGTCACCAAATGTTTTCTCCCATTCAGTAGGCTGCTTTTCACTTTTTTGACAAATACCTTTGAGATGCAAAGTTTTAAATTATGAGGATGTACTATTTATCTATTTTTTCTTTTGTTACTTGTGCTTTGGGTATAAATTTTATGAAGCCATTTTCTAATCCAAGGTCTTATAGATGCTTCCCTACATTATCTTCCAAGTTCTTCATCATCTTGGCTCTCATATTTAGTTCTTTGTTCCATCTTAAATTAATATTTATACAAGGTAAGAGATGGTGTTCCTCTTTCATTCTTTTGGATATGGATACCCAGTTCTCCAAGTACCATTTGTTGAAGAGGCCATCTTCTCCCAGTTGTGTAAGCTTGGTGGCCTTCTCAAATATCAGTTGATGTATATTCAAGGACCAGTTTCAGAACTCTCAATTTGGTTACTTTGGTCAGTATGTCTATGCTCATGCCAATACAAGGCAGTTTTGACCACTGTAGCTTTGTAGTGTGTTTTAAAGTCAGGAAGTGTG
>JAQZBX010095296.1:0-11929 GCA_029593785.1 Cabassous unicinctus
ATGGTAAACGGGGGTTCTATCCACTGAGCCACACCCGCTTCCCTCTCTGTCAGGTTTTGCTATCATGACTACATTAACTTTGGAAAGTGCTTTGGAAGAATTGCATTTTTTCAATGATTTAAAACAATTTATATAGCATGAGAAAAGCTATTCTTTAAAAAATTCACAGAATGTGATCATAAAACTAGGTAGGCATCCTTTGAGGAAGTAACTCTTTAATTAATTTTTTTTCTATGTCTTTTATGTAAGTTTTCTTTTTTCCTGGGTCAATTTTGGCTCAACAATATTTTCCTAGAAAACTGTCCATTTAAAGAAATTTTCACAAAATTTAAAAATTTAATAATATAAACCTATATATATTTATAATAAAAAGTAATTCTTTTTTCCTGGAATTTTCTAACTGATTTTAATAGGTGCATCCTATTAACTATAAATTCAATTTTCTTACAGGATTATAATCCATAATAAGGGTTTAAGAGTATCATTATTTCAAAGGAAATAAATAGCCATCAATGTCAAGGGTAAAGCAAAAATCCATGTATTAGGTACAGCTTCATGACAAAGGTATTACTATAATTCATCATCCCCAAATCAGCTATGGAGCTAAAATCAGCTGAAACATCTACAAACTTCAGATATCTACAAATCTCACCAGTTCAGTTAAATTATTTACTTTCCCCTAACTCTTAACTGCATAATGTAAGGAGAAGGATGATTTTTCCCCTTAAATGATATTCTCTTGGCCTTTACAGATATTTAATCTGAATACTCGATTTTCTGGGAAAAAACAAAACAAAAAAACAGGACTTGGTGCATATTAAAGCACATAATTTTAATAAAGGCATGAGGATTTCCATATCAAAATGCTGACAAAAATACTGAGAGAAATTGTAGCTAAACTGCTAATTAAATATTTTTGATTAGTTATTTGGGTTGGTTCTTTTTTAAAAAATTTAACGTATATTCATTTGTCCCTATCTCAAAATAAAAACCTTAAAACTTCAACACAAGAAGTGAGTTTGCAAGCTAAATTTATTACATAATTACAATTCTTCTTGCTTGTCTCCAAGGAAATACAGAGAAGGAATACTTTAATTTCTGGGATAAAGGAACAACTGAGATTTTAAAGAAATGCTATGATTATTCCATGGGATTAAGGTTGATCATGGATCATCTTTGCATCCAACAGTAATTCTTACTATACTATAGTCTCTTCTGTTTTCCAAAATTTTAAAATATATTGAATTAGATCAACTTTCCTCAGATCTATGTTCAAATTTTCTCAGTGCATTAAATTAGTTGACTATGATTTCATTTCTTGGTAATACAAGTAAAATACCAAGGGTAGGGGGCCTGGTAAGCAAGCTCACAATGACCACTAGCTGTTGCTGTTACTAAGAGTCACCTAATCTGGTATTTTATCTGTCACTTGTGGGTGAATGAATCATTAAAAATAAATAAATAACACCAACACAAAGGCAGTAACATCCCAATCCAACAAAGAGCAGAGATTATCTAAGGGCTGAAATTAGTGATTATTAAAACTTCCTGACTCAAACAATGGCCTTTACATTTGTAATTTCATTTTCACTTCAGTAAAATCAAACCAATAATTAAGAAGAACTAAAATAATGGGAACCTTTGGGGATATAAGTTGAAAAGATCACGTTTTATAGCTCAAATAAATGTTAATTTTACAAAGTTACAGGTCTTAGAAACTTAAGTTTGGGATGAAAGCAATCACCATAGTGACATTACTATGGTCATATGTACAGTCGTGAGTGCCTCTTACCTGATACAAAGGGCCATCCTGACAGCAGACTTGCGAAGCTGAGCAGTTCAGACACCGAAACTGCGAAGGAGATGAACTCATCAGATAAGAGGCATCCACAACTGGATACATATTTAAAAGTGATAATTTAAAATATTTTAATGTCAAACATAAGAGTCAACATGATTCAATTTAAGTAAACACTTTTCAAGAATATGGTAGCTGTTTAAAAAAAAAACAGATTTTAATAACTTAGTGATTGGTAAAATTTAGCTTGAAGTAGATATGAGTTTTGTTTAATATTCTGCAAATATTTACCAAAATGGTGGTCTATCCTTTCCATCTCCTCTCCAAATACTAATTCCTGGCAAAGACCTCACAAGGGGCATCCTCTTTCTTCAATTGTTTCCTGTGATCCGGTCTTGCCTAGATTTCCTCTTCAACTACCCCCTGAGAGTAACACTGTTCAAGGAACTCAGAGCTCTGAGAGTGGCATGGAGCTCTGCTTAACTTTCAAGGGATCCATTTTCCATTTTAGGTTATATTCATTAAGTTGCTCAGATTAGATTTTTAGTCTCTATTATATCTATTTTAATAGCATTAAATCATAGGTACCTTAAGTCTATATCATATTTTGTGGTGTAACAGGTTAAGTTCCAGAACAGGCAAACAGCAGCCACTCAATTAATACTTTATGAATAAATCAATGAGTGAACATATTTTAAAAACTATTGAGCAGATTCATTTGTAATCTCACTACTTTTTAACAATTTAACCACTAACATTAAAAAAAAAAAAAAAAAATCACTTCCAAATCTTGATTTTCAAAATTATGCTATACACTTAAATATCGCTTTAATTGTTGTGGGACTACAAAACATAAAATGTATATTTTAAATTTATGCATGTATGAATTCGACTTTGCACACCACTTCGAACTGGAAAAAAAAGAAATACATAAAAAAAAGTCAGAGGTGCAAATTAACAAGGATAAATCTAACATCCCAGATTATTTTTTTAAAAGATATACTTTTAAAGATTATTTAAGTAAGCAATGATTAAAACAATATATTTGCAGCAGTTTAAGTAGAATTTTAGAAATTTTCTATTTCTCCAAGATTTTAGCAGTTTTTTCCCTAGGAGTTAGTCTATATGGGGCTCACTGATGTGCTCTAAGACATGACCAGCACTGATATCCTTCAAAAACCTTCCCCTGTAACTCCTGGTTAATTCATTTGCCATAAATTTTCATTTCAAAAATCTTTCTAAATGAATCTGTACTTTTCTGGAAAAAACAAAACAAACAAAAAAAAACTGCTTCAAATCCTGTCACAACCTGCTACTGACCTCAGATTTGGAGGAATCAAAGAAAGCCAATCTTTCTATCTTCTGATCTTGCTCGACTAGTTTTAACACAACTAAGTTATACTGCTAATTTTGCATGCATGTGCATGGTGCTAGTTGTGAAGAAATGCACAGTTAAAATAGCTGTGTCTTAGACATGATTACTAAGCATATTTGTGAGGAGAAACTATGTTTTCTTGCTCCAAACCTTTGCTAGGTAAAAGAGGGGGCAGGGTAAAAATCTCAGTGAAGTTCTGGAGACCAGATGTGGTAGTGACTTTATAGAAAGATCATTTAGCTCAGGTTGTCTGTCAGGGAATATAGCTCTACAGTGATGACAGCCCCATGTTACCACTTTTTCCTCCCAACCCCAAGACATAATATTAGATTTACTAAAATATTTACTCCTAAAAGGAGAGCATATATGATGAACTACGTAAATAAATTATACTTCTAGGGTTTAACATATTTCAAGACACATAATAGTTCACACACTCTCAATTTAGCTTCATAAAGCAACTCTTAAAAGAGGATGTTAAAAGTGACTTAAAAAGAAATTTAAAAATGGTTTATGAAAAATGGGACTTTTAAGACAGTTAAAAAAAATCCTGACATTTGATACTTTAAGGTGGGGGTAGAATTGAATTATCCAATAGCAGGACTAAAGAGTCTCTCCTCTTTCACCTCTTTTCTGGAAAAGATACACTTTTAAAACCTGTGTAAATGATGAAATGTATTACATCTAGAGAGTAACTGATAGTAAGTACTCAATATCAATTATATACTGAGTCTTTTCTCCCCATGACTATTAATTCACAGTTCTTTCTCTTTTCCCTTTTCTTTCCTTCTTCTGCTCCTTCCTTCCTTTCTACTTATCCTCCTACCTACCTACCCATCTCTATTACCAGTAGCTTTATACTAGATACAATGTACCATATATGTATACTTTGTGCTTTATATTATCTTTGATTTTAAGAAAGACAGTATTTGTTTTGGAGGTGAGGGACATTCAATATATACCCTTTTTGGGGGTCTGAAGAACAACATTTGTAGAGGACTAGGGTAGGCATTTATGTTAGAGTTTCTTGAAATAGAGTTGAATATCTAATAAGAAGTAGGAGAGGCCAAGTTGTAAATCAGATATGCATGGCCAGGAATCAAAACAAAACAAAAAGCAGGTTTTTATGTTATGATTAAGAGTTATACTATCTGAATGATCCTGAGTAATTTAATCCCACGTATTTTTAAAATAAAGAACTGTACCTTGCCTGATTAAAAAAGAGTGGATTAAGTCTTGTGCTGTAATACCTTCCATCTCTAAGACTCAAAATATGGCTGTGTTTATCAAAATGAGTTATATTTTTTAAATATGGAGGTTTCACAATGAAGTAAGTTTAGGGAAATGCCAGACTCAATAAAGTTTATGGGTCTTCTATTCTGTAGAACTTCTTAGTATCTTTAAAAAAGCTCTATGAATTTCTCAGAGGGAATTATATTTTCAGCATTTCTCTCTTTTTGTTATCACGAACTTTTTTGATAGAATTTTTTGGTTTGTATTTAATGAAGGACTATTACATAACTGAATAAACTATTTCATTCTATTGGAGAATCACTTTGCATACAGAAAGAGATAATTTATCAGTGAGTTCTTTAATGGTTACCTTCATCAGAGTTAATCACTTCCCAAATCTGAGCACTTCATTCTCTATTCAGTGGTAGGCACAGATCAGGACACTTGTAATAGTTATAAACCTTGCCTTCATGATTAAAGTAAAAAGGTCTGTATAAAGTTTTGTCAAAGTAAAGGCTTTTGAGCTGAACTAACAAGTAATCCCTAGCACATGATCTATTTCAAGTCTTCATTGTCAGAATAAATACACTACTTCTATTTTGTTTTCACTAGTTCTGCTTTCAGTTTTCTGGAATGCCCTAGGCACTTAAGAGACTTGATCAATTCATTACACTGAACAACTCAGAACTCAACAATGCAAACTACAAGTGGCACCGATATGGTGGAGGTTGTGGGTAGAGGGAAAAACCAAACAGAATCATCTGGGAAAGTGAGGCTATACTGAGAGTGGATATTCAACTTACCCCCAAGAAAATGTGAGTGGGAAGGACATGATCCAAGATAAAAGCTAAGGCTGACTAGAAAGAGATATCAACAGGAAGTTCTCAGGGATGGAACTAAGTGTAGAGGGAGAGAAATTTTTACAACAACAATAATAATAATAATAATAGCGGCTAACATACATAAAGCTATTAATAAAAATAACTAATAGTTATGTCAGATCCCCTGCTAAGCACTTTATTATAAGTACTTAATTCTTACTAAAAGTTTTAAAGATAGGTATTGCTACCCAAATTATAAGGATCAAGAAACTGAGGCGTAACTAGGAAACAGGACACAACTGGGAGAAAATAGCTGCAACATATATAACAAAGGATTAATATCCAGAATACAATAAGAAAAAAATCACCATACAAAGATTGCAATGAATAGAAAAGGAAATGGATATGAAAGGAAATTCACAGAAGAAATAAAAAATTGATAATATGCAGTGTTCATGAGAATGTGAGAATATGGGCACTCCCAAACATTACTGGTAGAATTAAAACTTGCTAAAACCTTTTTAGAAGGCAATTTGTTGGTATCCATCAAAACTTAAAATATGTATACTCTGTTGTAAATCTACTTCCAGTAATTTTTCTGTTTGCTTGATTTCCACTTGAACGATAATTTTTTGAACAAATTTTTATTAAAACATGCCTTAAACAAGGAATTTAAAATATTTAGAAATGTTATCAGAATCATAATTGCTTAGTAAGGACTATTTTAACTGATAGACTATTAATACTAATTTCTATGAATTAGCTCTTCCATGCTTTGACATTAAAATAACTGGCAGTGTGGGAGACCTTTGGGAAGGGATTTTGTGAAGGACAAGTGAGCACTAGTTGAGGTCTTATAGTGGATGACCATTTATATCTCTTCAACCTTAAAGAAAATCTATTCATAATGATGATTTCAAACACTAAAACATTGAAATGCCTATTGGACTATCAAAGAAAGCTAAATTATGGTTATCACAATATGAATATTATATATAATATCACAATATCCATTCCTCAAAGATGCTGTGTTAAGGGAGAATTTACTATCTCAGTAATCTGCATCTGGTCCCAACAACACTTTGGTTGTAAGGATTAAATGTGATGTGTACAGCCGTTTAAAAAAGTATAAAATGTCACAGAAAAGCAAGTAGTAATTTACCAAACAAAAAGAGAACTAGATTAAAAAAAAAAAAAGAGCCCCAGAGAGGTTTAATGAATTGTTTGAGGGCACACAATTAGTTGGTGACTGGGACTAGCAAGTAATTCTTTCTTCCAAGTTTTGAGCTCTTTCCACTAGGGTCTAGCGCATTCAGTGTCACAAGAAGGCTCTACCCAAGTGGAACTCAATAGGAAAAAAAAGTTCTGACTTAAGGAGTAGATGCTTCATTTATCATATTACATCAAGAAATTTCTTCTGAAAAATAGCCAAATATCCTACCCATTTAATAGCACAAAAATTGGTTTCTTGAAGTTCGTTCCATAACCATTCCACAGATGTTTACACTCAATTTAAGTTTGTTCTGAACTACTGTAACATGGCAACCGTCATTATACTTGAATTCTGAATCAGCTATCATTGTGTGAGGTTAAATTAATCTTGTGCTAATTTTTTTTTTATTAACTTATATTTTCATGAGCAAATGTAATAAAGTCTAGCTTACAGAATAGAGAAATTAACATTTCATGGAGTTGAAAAGTAGATATATTGTATCATAAACACTATACAATCATAATGTCTGGAAGGACCTTATGAGGTCATCTAGTCCAACCTTCCAGTCAATCTTAATTAACGTTTATTTATGTGATCAGATTATGAACAGAAATCTGGTAGTATTACTACCATATTCCTTACTACTATAATATCAATATTACTTGCAACTCATATAAGACATTGTTGGACCTTCTAATTAATCCTAATCAAATATATAGCTCAAAATACAGCTGAATTCTTCTCTTGTTCTCCCTTGAGTTTTTTCCTTGCAATCACTTCCCCCATATTGCCTACGGCCTAAGGAACAATGATTTTATTCTACTGGAATCAGAAATCTCTGCAAACTCATTTACCCTTAGGTCTGGTTTTATACTTTACTTTCAATGTAAAGGAGGTACCTGGAAAAAAAGATTATCTAGATTCTATCCTATCTGTCCCCTCTACTATAACCAAAAAATAACACTCTTACCAATCATTAAATGTACTAGTCAGGGCTGAACTCAGTCCCCGCTCCCATATACTTAGAAGTTCCAATATTTCATTGGGTTTTAAAAAATAAGTGCCATCTTCTCTGTTTTGCGGTTAATAGAGTCCTGAACATACCTAGATGGGTTTTAAACTCACTTTAAGTGTAACAAAATGACATTTAGCACAGACCTTGTTCTTATATGTGGGATCAATTTTCATGGAGTAGCTAGGAAAAACAATAAGAAGAGGAACCAGTTTCTTTCCCAATCTAACTTGTTTTTTAGTTTCTAAGTAATATTGTTACATTTGAGCAACAGAATGGGAACTAAATGTACAGATAGGTAAATATAAAAATAATTTACGTTTTCGCCTCTTAGCCGCCATCTTGTCATGTAGATGAATTCCATAGTATGATCCTTTCCCATAATTTCACCATTGCACAGCACATCCAACTTGAAAAAGAACAGTTACAGATCTATTAACATAAGTAATTTTGAATTCATAATGTTTCACACATCTTTTTTTTTCAAATTTCAAAGAAGATTCTAACAGTTACAGCAAAACAGAAGTATTATACATCATTTAAAAAGAACATTGTTTGGAATTTCTTTTTAGGTTTATTATAACTATTGTGCATGTAATTAACAGCACTGAATTACACATGTGACTGTGGTTAAAAGAAGAAATTTGAGGCCATATATATGTTACTAGAATAAAAATTAAAAGATATAAAACAGAGGACTGTATAACACAGTGAACCCTATTGTAAATTATAGACTATAGTTAGTAGTACAAGCATAAAAATGTTCTTTCATGAATTATAACAAATGTACCACACTAAAATAAGGTGTTAATAATAGGGTGGTATATGGGGAAAAAATATGCCTATTGTAAACAATGGACTATAGTTAAGAGTACACTTTTACTATTCTATCATCAATTTTAACAATAGGAGGTATAATGGGAAAGCCGTATTTTTTACGTTTTTTGCTGTAAAGCTACAACTTCTCTAATTAAAAAAATTAAATATATTTTTTAAAAAAGGAACACTGAATAGTTTTATTAAAAGCACAGGTCCATCTCATGGTTCTTAACAGTTCAGATATAAGTAACACAAAACACTGTTTATCTTGTTCCAAATATGTGTATCTCAGTTTCATACACTTAATTCTGAAATGCACTTAGTCCATTTCTCTGTGTAACCTTAGAGGTTTCAAACATTTTTCTGTGACTGTCCCTTACTGAATGAGAAGAAACTGTAGAAAACTCACAGATGCTCTTTAGGGTTTATGAATTTGTTTATCAGAATCTTTTGTTCTTCCCAATATTTGAATGGGTTACTTTCTTCCCATCAGTTTGTATTCAAAGGGGGTAAATGAATGAATATAGATGCAGTGATTTATGCAGCCTTAGAAATACATGCAAATTTCCTGTAATTACCTATAACTAAGTTGATAGAACAGTTAGGATTATGCCACAAGCCTGTGTCTCCTATGGTTATCCAGCCTCTCTGGTTTGCCTGGGTGGTAACCTGCACAATACTTATAACACCCTCTTGTACTGAACTTCAAAAAAGGGTTGTGCTTATCAACGCTAACTTCTGTTCTAGAGTTGTAGGAACCAAACACATCAACAATCTTAAGAAGGCAACAGGAACTGCAGCTGTGATTCACAAATTCCACAAAACATAATTAAACAAATTTTTATCAGAGACCCCTATAAATAAAATTACATTTAAGTTCTCTAGCTATTAAAAGCAAACTGATAGGAGTTAAAGTGTGGAGAGTGGGGAAAAGAATGGATTTTAAATAATTCTTTGTCTGGCTAGACAGACCAGAATTTTGAACTGTAAGTCAGAAATGAACATAGTTCTAATTGTATTAGACATACAAAGCTGAATTGTACTGATTTTTTTGATGCTTTATGGTGACATATGGACCGCAAAATATTTTTCAGATATTTTATTAACTCTTAAAAGAACTCAAGTTTCACCTTTTCTTTTCCTTTCCTATAAAATAAATTCATAAGCAAAGAAATAAGGAGATTTACTTAGGATGCCATTATTAAGTAAGGAATGGTATTTAACAATTAAACTATCCTGCCCCCAATTAGAAATGCTGTTCCAGAAGCTTCAGCTGTCAGATGTTTCATTAAATCATTCCCCTACATGTTGGGCAGCAAAATAAGGAAAGACCAATATATATTCATGAAAATCATAGGAAAAGTTTTTTGCACTGGGATGGATAAGAAGCCATCAGTGAATTGAGTCTCTTCCTCCTTCCATCTTTTTCTATAGAGAAATACAGTATGTGCTGGCAGTAAGACTCTATGAGAATAGTAGTTCTAGTTCTATCAAAAACTTCCTGAAAACTACAAAATGGTAACTCAATGAATCAGACTTAAAAGTAAAGAAATAAAAGTGTACATAGTATTTGGTAAGAGAGAATAAAGTGCAAAATCAAATCATAAAAACAATTTCATTTCTATTTCCCACTGTAGCTGTATCTATAAATTGTTATTATCTTTTACTTGTACTAAGTATTCAAGGCTTTGATATTTAACATTCACAATTTTTTCTTATTTTTATAAAAGCCCATGTCTCTGGAAACTGTTTTATATCTGTAGGGCCAAACCATAATAAAAATTAATTTTTAATGCAGATAGGTTAGCTCATCTGAGACCAATTTTAAAATAAGTTCAGCATCAGATGTTTCCTCAAAATATAGACTTAATACTAGTTAATGCCTGTGTTCAAATTCCATCACATTTTATTTCTCCTCTGAGTACTGTTCATGATATTACTATTAACTTCTGGTAAGCCAGAAAAACTATGCTGCCTTTGATACCTTAGTTTATAAGAAACTAATTCTGGTATTTAGTTTTCAAGTTGCTACCACTAAAACCCAAAAGGGAGGTAGGAGAGATTAATAAAAGTTGTAAGACTGCCATTTGGGCAGCTGAGAAATGGCAGCCATATTTACCATATGTATATAGCCTTATCTCTAGGATAACAAACATGCTCTAAACACTGGATACATTACAAGCTATGCTGTGATCAGAGCAATATAACTCTGCTGTAAAGAAACTGGTAAGCAGCATTTATACAAATGAAATATGTTGGTTTTAGCTAGTGCTAAACAATATCATGGTCCTTATAAGAAATCTCTTTTGATAAAAGGCAATGTTTTGTACTGTGAAAAAAATGGTCTATAAAGAATTGGTAATAATGGATCTCAAGGGTCTCAGATAAAAAACAGCACCCTAAAGCATGTTGGCATGGGGGAAAAAAGAATCCACTGAAAAGGGCTATTTATATTGAGAATACTTGTATATTCTTTAAGCATCTCTTCTAATTGTAAAACATGAAATGCATTAGTATGTTTTACTCAGGATATGTTAAATTACAAAATACATTTTATATAAATAGAATATTACATTCTGTGAAATTAAATTTTTAATATAAAAATAACCAGTTTCCACAAAAATTAATTTAAATGTATTCTCAGTTCATTTTCTCTTCTTTTGTTAGAATTTTAATGCAGATGCGAATTACCAAGATATTCAAGGTCAGATATTTTTTTTAACTTACCTCATAAGAACTGGGAAGTTTTAATTTTAAACTTAGAAACTTTTTAATAGTTCCCACAGTCACACGTGTAGAACATCGGATGAATTTCTTCATTAAACCCTAAAGTAAAAAAAAAAAAAGATTACTACTTAAAATATCTTACTTTTTATGAAACCACAGGTATCATTTCCACCATCACTTTGAATAATGTCAAAATGTATTCTAAAAAAGTTTCAACTTTCAGCTTTTTAGTACTTGTGAGTAAAAATGTTCCTAATTCTTGTATACTTACAGGGCATTCTTCAAGAATGTACTATCATGTGTACTAGAAAAATCTTGGAAAATAAGACAAAAATATCTGCATACCTCCTAAACTTTTTGGCAAAGAACACATCATAAGTTTAAGTGAAAATAACAAAAGAAAAGTCATGAAAAGCATATAAAATATTTCATTATATAATATCACTTCTAAAAAGTATTAGGAACATTTTATAAAACATGATCTCAAAATTTTTAAATAATATTAAAAAGAGGAATTATTTCATCAAATGGGTTGCTGAGAAGCCTACAGTTCAAAGGAGAGAGGCCGGCTATGCTGCAATATGCCCGGCAACTACAAGTTGAGTTGTGTAGACCCTTAGTAGGGGAGAATCACATCCAGTCAGTGTCTGATGGGCTGTAGCAGTAATTTATTGGGAAAACTGGAACTATGTGCCTGCTTTTTTTTCATTTGTAAATGAGATTCACTCTGTAAGCTTGAATATGACTAAAACATAGGGCCAATTCAGAATGGATATCCAAACTGAAAATGAGTCAAAAGAGGTTATAGACATGATAAACATGAACCAATCTATGAAACAAAATTACATTCCACAACCATTAAGGTGATTTGAATACTTTAAAAACACTATCACCACCAAAACAGCTACTGAATCCTTCAAAGAATAAAGCA
>JAQZBX010095297.1:0-11935 GCA_029593785.1 Cabassous unicinctus
TTATTATTATTATTATTATTATTATTATTGAAATAATGAAAATGCTCTAATAATGATTGAAGTGATAAATGCACAACTATGTGATTATAGCAAATACCATTGAGTGTACACTTTGGATGAATTGTATGCTTTATTAATATACATCATTAAAATTGATTTGTTTAAAAAGAACAAAAAAACCTTTGCTCTTCAAAAATGACACCCAACAACAGAATGGTATATTCCAATAAAACATCCCAGATCAAAACAAAACAGTAAATATAGTCATGGGATGCAATGAAATGTAGACTATTCAAAAGGATCATTTTCCATGGAAGTATTTAGACTTTTTGAATTCCCTCTTTAAAGGCCATGCCTTTGGAATGTTAGAGGAAAACTATGATTTCGGAAATAGATTGTATGAAGTAAAAGAGGAAATTTGCCTTTTAAATATATATAGCAAATTAGCATGACCTGTGCCTTCAGATTGAATAATTATAAGATGTAGAATTATGTCAGTAAATCATTTCACTTTTCAGAGGTCCGTTTAAAGGCCTCGTTGTCCTCGCAGTATAAATGCTTCCAGAACGCCTGCCTGGTGCATGTCTCTACTCTTTGGAAAGAGGGCAGGTGGCTTCTAAAAGATCTTTTTTTGACTAAAGAACTAAATCACATCCGCACCTAATTGAAACCTGACCTTATTGTATTTTTAGTGGAGTCACTTTGCCTAAATGTTACCTCTTTGAGCCCCATATTGTTCCCTGCATGCAGCTCAAGCATGGGCTGTTATAACCCATGTTCCCCAGTAGAGAATGGGAGGTCTCAGCCTGTTGCTCAACTTTCAGAGGCGATGGCCATGGCTTAGGTGGGACTTCATGTCAGCCTTTTCCAAGGCTCTGTTGACATGGGAGGGTACAATATAGAAAGAGGGATAGCTGGATCCTGAAGTCCTTCTAACCAGAGAGACAAAGTTGACACTGGGAATCAGCAGAGATGATAGTAAGAGGATAATGTAACAGCAGTGAAAAGTTCAGTACAGAAATGGAAAGTAAGAGTTTAGTATTGTACTCTTCTGGAAGAGTTCAGCACATGATGCTAGGCTCTGAAGAAGGATCACAAGTGACAATGTCCAGAACCAGAGAAGGATTGGGTACAAAGGACTTGAGACAACATCTAGCCAAGTACAATGGGTGATGAGGGAGTCTGAGCAGGTAGAACTCCAAGTTCCCACTGCAAACAAGGCAGGTCTAATTTCATCTGGTTTTAGGGGGTGGAAGGATGTTCTGTGGCCTAATGAATTTTGAGAACAACTAATTTATTCTAATGCCCTGATTTTACTGATGAGTGTCGTGAGGCCCAGAAAAGGGTACATGCCTTAGAGGTTACACCAATAGTAATGGGGTGAGAATCGGGGGCTCATCATTTTGCCACTCCACTTATAAGCTAATTGTGGTAGAGGAAAGTTCTGATGCACAAATCATTCAAGAAAATACCACAAATATCCTGACCCAGAGCAGCATTCTTGAGGTGGAGGAACAGAAACAAGGCTAGAACATGCCACTTCTTAGCATCCTGGAAATGCATCAGGGAAGACCACATATTGGGAGGAAAGAATTTCTATGAAGATGTAAATATGGGGACAGATTGCCATTTTCACACCCACCCCACCCCCCATGTCTCTGTCCAAACCCCCTTTTAGCACCCTTAAAATATCTTGTCTATATGGTGATAGTTTTCCTTCAACAGAAACTCTTCTAGCTAAAATTCAGAATCAATTAAATGTTCATTTTTAGGAGGCAACCTAAGGAAATTCTGAGTCTAGGTAAAATATACCTATTTTACATTTAAAATGTTGCTCTTGTCTAAAAATTATGGTATTGAGAATTTGCATGTATATTGCTTATTGTGTAAATTAAAAAATCACTGTTATTTCTTAAAAAAAAATCTGTCTAAAATATTGGTGAGGTTGTTTTTAAGGTCATATAAATCTAATTGTAATTCTCACTTTAATATCAGCAGGCACAGCTGTTTGGTCTAGGAATGGAGGACAGGCCTCGTCGTCTCCTAATTATGAAGGCCCCTTGCACTCCTTGGTACGTCTCCTCCATCAGGCTCCACTCCAGCCACTTTCAGACTGTGTTTTTCTTTTGGCATCTACTTCACTCTCCAAGATTCTTATTTTCACTAGTAGTAATTTCAGATTAATGGTCAGCATACCAGTTTGATTAGAGTAGGAGGACTTAGGCTAGGATGGTTCCTGTTTGTAGATTGTAAAGTGAACCGGGGGAAGCCCCAGGGCTCTAAGTATGTAGCACCAGATAAGATACTGAATATCCTAGAAGGGTGATGGCCTCCTCCCCATTCTCAGGAAAGATCCCTGTAATGATTAAATAACTTTGCTGATACCGGGAAAGCTTCCCTGAAGTTGAATTACTGGAATACTTGATAATCCTATATATCTCTGTTTTGATTTTCAAAATAACAGGTTTATGGGAGTTTCCCTCTTGACCTCTGAAGAAGCCTTCTGTTTATTTCCTCATTCACTTTGGTTCTCATAGAAATCCAGAAAGATCATTGACAGGGAAGCAAGGCCTTCTCTTCTAATAGGGAATAGCTGAATGTTTCCATGGGTGAAATTAATATCGTAAATACTCCCATGATGAGTCAGTGTCTGACTCTCTAATATTTCTCAATTCATGGTAGATGGGCCTGGAAATATGTATGAGCAACACTGTCTCCTGTGAATCAAATGGGGAGGCGTAGCAGCAGGTGGGAGGCACTCTTCAGCCCCTCAGGTCCAGTTTCCCTTTTCTTCCTCCATACTTTTCAGGGAAGAAGACAGACATTTATCTGTCTTAGTGTTGTCTTGTCAGAGTGGAGGACTTCCTTTCTTCCCTTTTGGCTTACTATTTAAATCAGGGAAAATCTGAAAATGAAAGCACAAAGGTGGATTTCCCCTCTTTGCTGTGTTCTTCCTTGCTGGAGGGTGTGATTCACCCCACTGTGTGTTTTAACCAATAAAGGTAGCCAGGCAGTGAGACAACATATGCATTACCCGCCGATTAATCCGCATCCTTGTTTAAGTATCTGAAACCGGGCTTTGTCCAGCTACAGCACTGTAAAGACCAGGCTCATGCTTGTGAACTTCAACTTCATTTCTCTTGGAATTCTGAACGCTGGAGGAGTGGTTCACAAAAAGAAATAGCTCTCTCCACCATGAAGCTGTGAGACAGAAAATACAATAGGCACACATATTCTTTCTTTTCATGCTTACATTTACATATGGAAGTATATATTATCGTTCCTGTTTTTTTTTTTAATAAATGAAGAAGCATAGATTCAAAGAAGTTTAGTACTTTCTCAAGGACAACTAAGTAGCAGAGCTAGGATTCTAGGGGAGGTCGTTTAACTCCAAAGCCTACCAAATCAAAATCCGTAGCATAGACTAAGTATGTTAGACACACATTCTTCCTTCTGGCATAGAATAATTAGAAATTGTTTTTCTCATGCAACAGAGCTGGTGCATCTGTTTGCACAGCCCATTGGAAATCAAAGTGCACTGTAGTAAGGTGCAGAAAGAGAGGCACTAGATTTGAAGCCGGAAGACCTAGAGTCCAACCCTGACTTTACCATATCCTGGCAGTGTGACACTGAATAATTAATTCACTTAAGCTCTCTGAGCCTCAATTTCATGTCTATATCGAAGGGAAAAGAAGGCCTTCCCTTACTGCCTTGCGCGTATGGAATGAGGAGCCCAGGAGGTGGTGCATTTAAAAGTACACATAGTGGAAAGTGGTGTATAGATGTTTATTTGATATTCTTGATCACATTTTTTTAAAAAAAAGAATACACATCTACATGTCCTTTTTCATCGCCTAAAACTAGAGAATAGGCCTTATCTAGCTGTGAAAAAATAGGGCCTTAATGGCTAGATCGACAAAGGCTGGAAGATTTGTAGTTGTATAAGGTAACAAATTCTTTATAGAGTAGGGACTAGTAAATCATTTAGAAACCTGCCCCAATGAACCATTGATTTCAAGTCTCTGTGACTCTTCAGTCTTCAAATCTCATATCACTTTGGGTGACAGAAATTTTTGTCATTTTTTTTGGTAACTGTTTTGAAGCCTTTAATGAAATGCTGTATCACAATATCTGGTATGCACACGCACACAAACACACAAGCTGGAAATGAAAATAGATGGAAAGCAAGAAACACAGGTAAAAAATGGATAGAACTCAGCAACATCTTACAATCTGTGTGTATTTACCTGTCCCTGACTTGCTACTTAGCATGTGTTATATGCCAAGGTAGAGGGGAGGAGAAGAGGAAATAGGCTTTCAAGAAGATAATTTGATTGGGAAACTATACAGTCATCTTTCCATTGTTAATTTTTTTAACTCTTTAACCAATGCCTGCCAGAACGTTCCTTAAATTAGATGAACGTTTTTATTTTCTAAAGTAAATCTAAATTCTCTTTGAAGCTAATGTAATACAGTATAGCATATGTACATTATAATGTCCCAGAAGATCTGATTGTGATTCCCATTTACTTTAAAATGGGAATCATTTTAAAAAATGAAAAATAACTCTATAATTATAACAGTAACATTTTTCACCAGTTTTGTAGGAAGGACACTATTTATTTTTATTATTGTTCTAGGAAATAAACTTTAATGAAAACATATATTCAGAAACCCTTATGCTTTCCTACTAATTGTGGTTTATGTCAACTAAACTTTTACTTATATAACTCATGCACATATTTCAAACTAAATCAGATTGTCACATCATTTATTAATCAACAGCAAAGCCGAATTGAAGATCGTTTAGAAAGACTGGATGATGCTATTCATGTTCTCCGGAATCATGCAGTGGGCCCGTCCACGGCAATGCCCGGTGGCCATGGGGACATGCACGGAATCATTGGACCTTCTCATAATGGAGCAATGGGTGGTCTGGGCTCAGGGTATGGAACCGGTCTTCTTTCAGCCAACAGACATTCACTCATGGTAAGTGATGAAATGTGTAGATTCTGTATTTATTAGCATAGACTGAGAATTTCCAGTATCATTCGTACAAATGGAGTCATACCTTTTGTGGCCTTTTGTGTCTGGCTTCTTTTGCTTAGCATAATGTTTTCAAAGTTTATCCGTGCCCTATCATATTTCAGAGTTTCATTCCTTTTTAGGGCCAAATACTATCCCATTGTATGTACGCACCACGTTGTGTTTATCCGTTCATCAGGTATAGATATTAGGGTTGTTTCTACCCTTTGGGTATTAGGAATAATGCTACTACGAACATTCATTTACAAGTCTTCATGTAGAACATGCTTTCCTGTCACTTGGGTATATACCTAGGAGTGGAATTGCTGGGTCATTGCTGGTGGTTTTAATTATTCATCTTGGTGACTTCTGCTGAGGCCCAACTTATGTTCATATTAGATTGCTGGCATTTCAAATGTAAATGGGTTGCATTGTATTTATTTTATTAATGAAGCTAAATCAGTGTCTTGGGGTAGAAATATATTGTGTGTGGGTGTAAATATGTCAAGTGAAACTGCTTATTTTAATGGATATGGTAGTTTGCCCACTACCTATTTATGAATAGGTTTTTACTTGAATAATAATATTTAAGTAGATTTGTTCATATTTCAATTTTTCCCATTAACTTTGGAAAAGATTCTTTTTTGGATGATTATGAAGATTCAGAGACTCTTCATAACAAAATATTAAATTTTTCAGATAATGAGGTGTCCCAAATAGGTGGAGAATTTGACTCGACTACTGATTCTGTGCACTTTTCCATAAAAACTCCTGCCTTGTCAGCACACACCTTAGTGTCTTTTTTTGTACCTGATCATTTTTAAAAAGATGCTTGAATAAAAGTCTAGTTTCCATTATCCTTTAAAGGCAGTTCCCAAAGGAGAAATCAAAATAAGTTATCGTGCGGTCCTTTAAGTTCTTCTTCAATAGTATTCTTCCGGCCCGTTTTCAGTTTCTCTGAATAAAAGACTAACATGAAGAGTACCTTCCTGAGTGGTGTATTATTGGAACTTGCAACCGATTTGAAACCAAAAATGCTGATTTATAAATAGAAACAATGAACTCACTTCTAAAATGTGGAAAGACATTTCTGAATGCCAAAGCTGAAATTTTTTTTTTCTTTTCCTTGACCTCTACCCTAAAAAATCATCTTGGAGTAAAAATTGTTTGTCTGTTCATGGCAGTTGCTAAGAGTTTACAAAAGAAAAGCCTAGATTTTAATTTAGCTTGGCCTCAGGTAATGTGTTAAATACACTTGGGATGCGTATAATATGTGATTTTAGTTTGTACAACTCTTTTTTTTTTAACTACAATGTTTAAACAATACTGCTTTTAATTAAGGAATCTGGCTTTATTAAAAACAAGATCTGTGACTTATAACCGTTACTGAATATCTGCTCTCAATCAAGAGAAAAATAGTTTAATTTCTGTAGCTGTGTTCGTTTTGCATATGTTAAACGGATGCAACATGCACCCAGGGCGTTGCTTCAGAGATAGTTTTTTCCATAAATATGTAAAGTTTGCTCTTAAATACCAGATGTAGGTTAAGTGGTTCTTTAAAATATTAAACTATACATAGATGTTCTTTGGAACTATTTGACCTTTGAATCCTCTTTGAGAGTAATTCAGAGGCTTGGTGGGAAGAAGAGACTAGAATCCTTTTAGGAGTTGGGGTTGGGAGATGGACTGACCCAGGTGGAGGGGCAAGGGAGAGAACGGAGCAATAGAAAAAGAGCCGTCATTGGCCAATGTAACACAGAAA
This sequence comes from Cabassous unicinctus, assembly GCA_029593785.1. Classification (NCBI taxonomy): domain Eukaryota; kingdom Metazoa; phylum Chordata; class Mammalia; order Cingulata; family Chlamyphoridae; genus Cabassous; species Cabassous unicinctus. The sequence goes on from JAQZBX010095297.1 coordinate 6,788, forward strand.
CATAATTGATTTGGTTTAAAAAAAAAAAAAAACCAATAAAGCTGCTAATTTTGCTGATGAGGAAACCTTCTGGTCACTCACCTGAAGACATTTATAATCCAATCAAGGACATCCTCAGGACCAACCAGATAACAGCATAACTCTAAAGATGTGGCAAAGATATGGCATACAGACAACCTGCTACCCTTTAAAACTAATGAGGTTTTGCAGTCTTCATCCTTTCTCTTTGAAAACATTCAGCTGCTCCAAAGAATCTGAGATCCTCAGGCTGAAACTCTAACATGTGCGAAAGAGATTGGATTGGCATTTCTTTCTTTGTGCAAGCTAGTATGAATTGTAAAACAAAAACATAAGAACAAAGGAAATAGCTTTTGAATTTAGTCAGTCTGAAGTTAGCCTTTGACCATTTGATACATTCCACAATAAAAAGGAAGTTGAAGAGGGAGAAAAAAAAAACCTCACCGCCTTCCCCCCAACAACAAAAAAATTCAAGGAGGACACTGGTAATGTTTTCCATATTTGAATTTTAATACATGAAACAGACTATAAAACTTTGGCCAGCTGCAGTAAATAAAGTAGCAGTGGGAGGTATGCACCGGAAACTTGGGCAGAGTGCACTGGTGGGAGGCTCTTTCCCAACTACACACCTTCATTTGTTGTTCTGTAGTGGAAGCAAGTTGCAGTAACTTGAGACCCATCCCAGGCCTGGTTTTGTTTTTAGCAAATCTCCTTTAAAACTTTCCTTCATAATTCTTTCTGATTAAAGAATAGACAACTTTGAATCCTCTTGACCTCTGTGCTCCTCTTGTTTCCTCTCTCCCTGCCTTCCAAAAATCAAAACAAAATGGCTTGATAACTTGGAAGCCGATATAAGCATTTCTTTCTGCAGCAGCTTGAAATTGTGGTGGGGAAAACTGTGGTTCTGCCTCGGCTATTATGTTATCTCATTTAATTGCTAACATATTGTACTTAGCTTTGGATTCATAAAATGTTTTCCTTGGAGTTCTGGAGTAGGTCTTTGGTGATTTACTAAGCATTAGTGTAATGAAAGAGATTTTTTCACAGCAGCATGGTTCGTAACCCTGGAGTGAGCGCTGTACACTTGTGGGCTTTCTAGATTATATTATTTGGCCATGCTTCTCTCCTGCTCGGAAACCTTCACAGGCTTTGCATTATCTGCTAGATAAAGACCAGCTCCTTAGCCCAGCATTTAAGACCCATTACCATTTATCAGGAACCTTATGTTTAGTTATTCCAATGTGCAAAAACGTATCCAGCAAGACCAGTGTGTGCATATTGCCAGAATTTGCCCTGAACATTTGCATTAGGTCCTCCTGCATCTACCTGGCTTGGCCTGCCCTACCCGTTCCTCTCTGTCCATCTAATTCCCACGATTTCTCAAAGTTCTGACTCAAATTCTGCCTCTTCCAGGAAGCCTTCCCCTCCTACCCCCACCCGTAGTAGTCATTTTAATCTCTACTCTCATGAAGCTCTGACTCATACCATTGCCTCTGTGTTTATCTTAACTTGCTATGTATCTTTCGTAGGTGTGGCTTTTGCCAGGCCAACTACATTGTGACTTCCTTGGGGTACCACGTAGTACATTTCCCCCCCCATCCCCCCAGTAAGTCATTAGTTGAGGGGGAGGAAAGGAAACTAACATTTTCTGGGTGCTCTACAAGTTGACAGCCCCTCCGCTAGGTGTTCCATATACATGATCTCCAATCATCATCACAAGAGTGCCAGGAAGATGATCATAGTGGCCATTTTAGGTGGTGACATGAAGTTTCCGAGGCTCGGCAACCGGTTAGTCTCGTCGTGCAGCTAGATTTAAACTTGGCTGCACCGACTCCAAATCCCATGCTCTTTTTCACTACCATGGTACTTCTCAGAGATTATCTCTACGTATACCTTTGGAGGGCTGAATTTAGGAGCTAAGGGCTTGGGGTTTTCAAGTCTTGTGATTGGGGAAAGAAGTTTTCAAGTATCTCATGGCCAAGTTCCCAGAGCAGCTTTCTTTTCAAACGGAGAGGCAAAGAACTTTTCCTCCAAGTTGGTAACATGCGCAGATTAAAATCTGCATTGTATAAACATTTATTCTTAAATCAATATGTTTGTGCTAAGTGGTAAGAGGTGTGACCTCTCCTTATTAGGGCCCTTGAAGTGATAAATTTTAAATTATTTTTCTTACCATAACCACCCACTTTTCTAAGAGAATCAGAGCAGAAATCTCTGGAGGTGAGAGGATAAGGAACCAAGCAGGGATGTCACTGGCCAAGTTAGCAACTCTTACCCCGATATAGTCCCCTCTGTGCCTCAGATTTCCCCATGGTTAATCCCGATATTAAACCATTAGATTTCTTATAAATTATTGAAATGGCAATTTTCTGAATCTAATCCTCTCTGTTATTCATTCAGTATTCAGATCCACAGATGAGACCTGAAAAGAAAGCAATTCAAATGGCCTAATCTGCTCTTTTAACTGAATAAGAACAAAACCCACATCAAAAATTTCTTCATATGACTCTGGATATGTTTCGGATTACTTGTCAGTAGAATCAGCAATTATGGGATTATTTCGCTAAAAATCTCCTATACTATGAATATATATTAGTGTAGTTCCCAAACCTTTTTGCTTAAAGTCCATTTATTCATTACAAAAACACTTATCAAGTCTTAGACATACTCCCTGCTCTCAAGGGGCTCATTCTAATAAGAAAGGAAACATATTTAAAAACAAATTGCTATGTCCTGGTGTAGGAGGCCCGGCAAGAGAGCAGGGGGCCCAGCTCAGCTGTCCGGGAGGGAAGGGCTGCATCATTGCTTGGAAGAGGAACAGGGACCTCCTAAGAGAAAGTGCCCAGGTTGCCTTCGAGGTGGAGGAGCCCTATTAAACTCACAGCCCACAACTGTCCGTCCAGAGCATTCCCTGAAGCCCCTGCTGGAACCCCTAGGTAGGGGTATAGAGCACGTTGAGAAACCACTCTTAGATGCCAGTCTTAGCTCAGTTTCCTTCTTTGTTTTTGCTTTACTTTGCATTAAATAGAATTTATCAGAAGAATATTCATTAGGTGAAGAGGCAACTTTTTGTTTGACTGACCTTCAGCAAACAAACTTGTATCACTTAGGGTGGCATAGTGCAAACAACTTAATTAGTTTTCCTTTCCTAGTTCTTAAGACTTAGAACCACTGACTTCTAGACTCTGAAAGCACCACAGAAATGATTTCGTCCAGTGCCCTTATTTTACAGCTGAAGAGTGAGGCCCAGAAGGGGGAAGTGAGCCATCCGAGGATGCTCGCTGCTCACTGGTGGAAGTAGGAGTAGAGACCCGACAACCAGCAAGGAGACCAGCACTCTCTAGTAGAAACCCCGCCATGCAGCAGATGTCTTGTCTAACCCGCTACTGTAACCATTTCAGAAGTGTGATTGTGGTACCCAGAACCACTCTGCTACTCCTACTTAACTAATCAAAACCAAGAAAATTTTCCAGTTGCCCCTCGGCTCCCTGCACCAAGTTGGTATTTAGCTTTGCCAAAATACTTGATGACAAGAGAGGATAGTGGGCAATGATGCCATGGCTTGGGTGGCATTTATTGGTATGTGATCGGGGGGTAGCAGGAGTTGGAAAATTCTGTTTCTATGTAAAGCTCTTCAACAAAGTTATGATCTATAGAGGCATTGCCATCTTTAGTCTTGCTCCTCTTGGGTTTTCACAGGTTTTTATTCTATGAAGTTCCTTGTTTGAGCACATGGTTCATTTCTATCAGTTATTAGACATAGGCTCATAGGGACCTTAGATGCCTTCTCTATCCAAATCCCCCTACAAATTCCCTGTCAAGCAGTCAGCAAGCCCCTGTTGGCCTCCTGCCTCCAAGGGTAAATAGCCCTAGTTTTATCAAGGCTACTTTTTTTTTTCAAGGATGCATGTGAAATCTCAAACTGATCACAGTGCTCAAAGTATAATCACAATGGACTAGGTTGGAGCTCTCACCTCCCCGATTTAATGCACTATATCTTTGTTAAGATCACCTAGCAAGATTCTATTAGTTATTTTGATGGTTTCATCATCCTACTGACACATGGTGAACTTGTAATCAGCAGAAACCCAAAAGCTACATGTCTCTCAGCCTGTCCTTGTATGCTTTTTATTGTACCTGTACAAAATTTTACATAGCCCTTTTGAATTTCATATGGCAACCTTCATGCAATCTGTGTCCAGCATAAAGGTCTATGTTAGGTCCCAGTTCAATCACATATCTCTGCCAACTCTGGCATTGGCAAATTTGATGGGTGTCATTTATGCCCACATCAAAGCCATTAATAAAACTGTTGACCAGAAGAGGACATGAGGTTCGATACTACAGAGCTTCTCACTACTCATACATTGTCCCCTGCTCTTGGGGTTTCATAATTCAACCAGTTATGTCCACTTAATTTTACTATCATGCAGTCCACCTTTTCTCATTTTGTCCAAACCATCATCAGGAGAGACCAGGCGAGCAGCATTCCCACGAATGAGGGAATGAGGTTTATCTAGAAAGACTTGTTCTAGGTGAGTTTGAGAGGGCATCATCTCTGTTTCCAAGCCCTTTGAAACTCTCTTTTAAATACCCTGTTAGAGAATTTTACCCAAGATGTTACTCAACATCGTCATTCTGTAGCTGCTTTATACTGTTTTATTTTTCAGTTAGGACATTTGCCTGTCTCTAGTGTTCCACCATCTGTCTTAATCTCCATGGTTATCAAATATTTTGGAGAGCAAATTAGCAACCTCAGCTGAAAAAAATAATATCAGTATAGTATTTTCTTTTACAAAAACTTAAAGAAAAGACTTAAATCCCCTTACCATGGATTTGTTAAAATAGCTTTAGGAGCCTTGAGATAACCATTTGATATTTCTGCATTACTTTAAACAAAAGTCAAAGGCTTTGATGGGAATAGCAGTTAGAGCTCATAAGCTCTATTCAACAACCTCTAAGACAAGTGGGTAGAATATTGTGCTTACAGTGGGGTTCAAAGTACGGTTATCCCCTCCTCTCATCCAATAGCTGTTTTATTCAAATTCAAGCCCTATGACCTAGAAACAAGACAGTCAAAACCCAAAGTACCCCCTGCTTGCCATGCTTCAAGGACTAACAAATCCTAGT
>JAQZBX010095298.1:0-11933 GCA_029593785.1 Cabassous unicinctus
TAGGAGAAGTTAAAATAATTTTGATGCTGTGAACTATTTTCTGTTGCCCTCAATGATCTACCTCCAAAACTTCCAATGGAAACACTGAATAAAATAGTGCTACTCACTACTGTAAATAAGATACAGAACCACAAAGACCCACAAAAATATTTAAACTATAAGGAGAAAACACAAACAATGAAACTTGAGGCCTGTTATGTGAAGTCTCACAGGCTTGCCTTAATTAAATGATTCTTCAGAATAACTTTTTTTAAAGTGTGTGTAGTTTAGAAGACAACTTCAAGTTTTTCAAAGACTTCTCAACTATCACACTCTAAAGCAAACAAGACTGTCTTATTTCCTTATTCTTGTTAATTACCAGAGACTCAACTAAGACTTGGCTAAGAGGCAAGATGCGCTCCAATAGATGATAAAAATGATTCCTGGCCATTCTACTCTTTGGAAGTCTGAATGATGTATCTTGTATTTATAGTTAGTTTGATTTTGTTGGAAAATTAGAAGGCAAATTATGAATTACAGAATTGTCTATATCTTTGGCTCTACTTAAAACAACAACTAGGTGGATCCTTTAAAACCTAGTAAATCCGCAAGAGTCCACTATGAATTATGACAACTGTAACGAAAACAGATGCAGGATATGGGGACAAATTTTAAGAAACTCCTAAATTACATATTGTTCATATTTGCAAAAGGAAAATGGAATTTTAAAAGTATTTTTATAGCTGAGAAGCAACCAAAAGAAGAGTAGAACTTGAGTCAGAAGACAAATTTTGAGTACCAGCCTTTGCACTGAGTCTGAGCCCTTAAGACAGTTTCCTCACTTCTCATTGGGTTCCAAATGCTCCAGAGGGTTCTCGGGAGAATTATAAGGTAAGGTACATGTGAAAACCATAAAGAACCGATTATCATCAAACCAGGAAAGCATTCATTCATTCAACTAGTGTTCATTGCGCAAATATTATGTATCAGGTATTCGTCCAGGTGCTGAAGATACCGCATAAACATGACATTCAAACTGCAGCAAGACCAAGTACCCATTCACTTTGCATCCTTTACGAAGAATTTTAACTTTTCCCTCTTTTTTTTTTTTTAAGAAAACAGGTTACCAAGATAAAATTAAAAAGACAATGATAACATTTTCTTATGTCTGTTTATAAAGTCTTGTTATTGTTGGAGACAAAAAGAAGTTGGAATACATTACTTTGCCTGGCAAAAGAAAGAAATTTGTCTCCCCCATCCCAACCCTTTCTCTCTATCCTGCATTTACCACAAACATCTCGCTTTCTCTTGATATTTTCAAGAGTTCTAAAAACCACATTTTCCTAGCTTTTCCACCAGGTGGAATGGCACCAAAAAAAAAAAACAATAATCACTATTATTTATTATCGATAACAGATTGTTTATGGCAGCATCTCTTTCCACCTCTCAAGAGAAAAAAAGATAAATGTCACTGCTACACTGTTTATCCAAAGTGCTTATTTCTATAATCACCAGCATAATAAAACAAAAATAGCCTTACCTAATCTTAGGTAAAAGAAATGTTCCACATTAAGAGTGTCTTGCTTTGTATTTATGGTAAGTTTTACTTCTTTGGCCCATCTAAGATTGAGAGTTCATAATACTTTCTTCATCTGGCAAATAAGTCCTATAACTCAGCACCTTACATGTGTTCCAATAAAGGGGAAAATAAACAGGCTTCAGACTACATGCACTTATCTCTTTAAGCAAGGAACTTGGTCAAACTACCCTGAATTTCAGCACAATATTCCAAAATACTTATTAATAATTTTAATTAGAATAGACTAGTTCTAATTGCTAAAGGAACAATATTATATGAGTATAAAGATGCTAAATGAGTATTACATAAATGAATGACTATAACAGAAACACTGTACGTGTGTATATATACATATAAAACCTAGCGGGGGGGAAATGGATGTTTTTACTTTTTAAAACACTAAAAGATTCATGAGAATGAATAGAATTGCATGAGCAACTCTAACCTGTGTACTTTGGCCCTTCTGAAGTAGCATCTTACATCAGAAGAATCCAAGAACAAGCAAGTTTTCTGTAAATTACTAGCCACCTCTGGAATAAACTTCAAACTACTACAACCATCTCTTACAACTGCACGGCAAATGGTAACAGCAACATAAGGGGAAGGAAAAAATACAAGAGCTGAGAAAGGGAAGAAATGGGAAGGAGGAAAGAATGGGCCAAGAAAAAGAGAAAAGCAGAGTGAAAAGAGCACGAGGAAATGCAATTCTTCCATAACCGACGGGGGTGGTGCGGGGACGGGGACGGTTCTGGCTTCCAAACTTCACAGCAATCTCATATTATGAGAACACAGTCTACTGAAAATAAGAGATCACTCAAAGTAACTAGTAAATTATGCGGCCTTAGGCCTCAGAAACAATAAAGACGGGAAAACTACTGCACCAGAACTTCACTCTGGATTAACTGTGGTTACCGAATAAGAGCACTTGGCTTCACTTTTGCCCTTCACGGTCCCCTCTCCCCCTCCTGGCTTGGAACTCAAGAGGTTGAAAAGACTTGAACTTCCGAATCTTAAAAAGAAATCTGATCTCAGAGAGTGCTCAAATAAACTTAAGAACTGCTAAGGAAACTCTGACAGATTACACTACCCCACCCACCCCATTATCCGGGTCCCTGAAGGATATATTTTTTTAAATTCTAGTCTCTAGAACTACGTCTGTTAGAAATGTTTGGTGCGCGCCTGTTGTTTTTTAAAAACAAATTTGTTCCAGTTCAGCCTTCTCTAATCAGATGTGAGCATGGCTGGGTTGGCAGGGTTCCCTGGTGCGGCTCCCAGGGCCAGGAGGGCGGGGGTTCAGAGACTTGGAAGTCCAGTCCAAGTGCCCCATTTTGGGAAGACCTCCCTTAAAAACACTAACGGTCCGCGAAACTGGCCCAAGTTCCATCCCATCTTTTCCCAAGTCATGCTTCCCACGGCATGCTTCCTCCAAAAAAGGAAGAAGCCGCCCTAAATCTCAGCTTTCGAGCGCTAATATTTACCTAGCACCGGAACTTGTTTGCAAAACATTCGCGACATCTATGAACTTGACTTTACAAGAAACGCACAACTCTGACTCCCAAAACCAACTGCTGTCAGGCCCCGGGCTTCCCTCAGCTTCCCTCAGTTTCCCCCAGCTGAGTACCGAGTACCGACTGGGAAGGTAGGGGCGGACAGGTCACCGCAGCCACCCCTGGCTACTAGACGTCCCCCTCCCACGGCACTCAAGGGACCACTGAAGAGACCAGGAGTAGAAACCAGAGAGCCACTCGACTATTTATCCACCGGGGGCTCAAGCGAAACGCTAGAGCCGCCTCCTTGCTCTCGGAACTGCTTTCCCGCAGCCTGCTGGACGCTCCGGCTTGGCCCGGAGGCGCCCTGACGAAGCCGCAGAGGCCATCAGGCGCGGAAGGCAAAAGCAGGAGCCTCCTCGCCTTTCCTCCTCCTTGCTCGCCCGGGGCGCCCCACGCGCGCGCCCTTAGGCCCACATGAACAAGCTTAAGGCACGTCCCCGGGATCCAGAAAGACAAAAGCCCCTTCTCGGGGGCCTCCTCCTTCCGGACGAGCCTCCCGGGCATGTCCCCACCGAGACACGTGGAGTCGGGGGACCCCGGGCGGCTGGACCCCCGAGAGCGATGGGGCGCGAGCTCCGCCCGCCGTGCACGCCACTCACTTGCTGGCCCGCGCGCGGCTTGCCCTGGGGTGCTCTCCGGAAAAAGGAGGTTCTGGCGGTGAAGAAGAAGTCCTCGGAGTCCTCCTCCAGGCTGCTGTAACCGCTGCTCATGCTGCTGGTCCCGTCGCGCGCGGGCGGCCTCCCCCGGGCGCAGGCGGCCAGGCAGGGGGCGCCGCGCCCTCCCGCCCTGCGAGGTTCCCGGCGCGCGGCCCCAAGACGCCTGCGGGCCGTCTTCCCGCAGCTGCAGCTCTGCCCCGCAGTCCCGGCCCACCCGCCGCCCAGCCGCCCGGCTCCAGGCGCGGCCAGGGCCCTGGTGCGCCCCGGGCCCCGCCTCCCGGACCCCGCCCCGCCGCCCGCCCGCCCGCGGGGGCCCGGCTACCCCGCTCGGCCCCGCCCTGCGCCACCGCGGACACTCCCCGCGCGGCCGCAGGTGGGGGCGGCACAACCCGCCCCTTCCAAGCGCTGCCTGTTCCCAGCAGTTTTTGTGGCACCCGGAAAGCCCGATTCCAGGGCTGCGGTGGGTCTGTGCTCCGGGTCGCTTTCCCAACCTCCCGGAAACTGCCTAATCCTCTGTGGTAACTGCGCCCGCCCCCCACTCGGCTGGCTCAGGTTTGGGGGAGGACCAGAGCAGAGCTGGGAGCGTGCCCCTCTGTCCCTGCCCTGCTCGCTCTCTCCCTGGGCCCTCCAGGTGGCGGGGGAGTTGCCTGGCCCGCGGGACGCGCCTCCTGAACCCGGGCAGCCCATCCTTCCTGGAGGTTAAGTTATCGGGAGATGGGCGAGGAGCTAGCCACTGGGTTGAATATATTCGAACGAAAACGTCCATTCTAGTAACTCCATCGAGCTTCGAATTTTCCCTTTCCGCCTTATCTCTAGCGAGGGGCCACTGCCCATGAGGACCGCCAAGGTCGTAATGATCTTAGAGCCACTTGGGGCAAGGCGAGATGGGGGGGTGGGGGGGAATGAACTGGGGTTAGTTAGGGAACACATTTTAAACAATCGTATGCTTTTTAAATGTTTCCTTCCAGAATCAGCCTTATACAGTCACCTAGAAAGTATGATTTTAAAAAGAGAAGTTGGTGAATTATATTCACCCAACGTTCTTGTGAAATTCTACTGGTCAGTGGATCATCTTTTAAAATGCACAATCACCCTCCAAGCTACCTATGGGTACAAGTCATTTACAGCTTGGTACATATTGAATTGATTTAAATCACACTGAGGCAGGCTGGAACAGGGACCTGAAGGGAAAAAGGGGTGCTGTAGGAAAGCACTAGGGCAATAAGGACGAAACAGTTCTGTTCCTGGTGGCCCATCTTTGCCCGCGCCTGACACCGGAAAGTCCAGCCAACACGGGAGGAATCAACCGCCCAAGGCCAAATACCTGAAGGCAACAGACAATGAGAAGCCCATGCTAGCCTTCATGAGCCGCGCTCAGGCCCGCAGACACTCAGAACCAATGAAAATGTGTTTCCAATCTTTTGCATACTCAGAAGCAATGAGAATGTAGTAACTCACAAGTCTTCATTTACATGGAGGAAGGAGTGGGGGGAAGGCCAGCATTAAATAAGTCTCTCCCTGGAACATGCCCGCAGCACCTCTGTCTTGTCTCCGTGCTTACTTTCTCTTTCTTTCGTTTTACAATAAACTCTTTACTTGCTTGCTTAAAATATGGCACATCCTTAAATTCTTTTCTATGACGTGGCCAAGAACCTGGAAACCCACCACTAGCCCCAGTGCTAATGTCCTAGTACAGATCTGAAGGTTGTTCATTGCTTCAGGAATAAGTAAACTTCAGGAGTGGTTTCATTCGGAGAAGGTTTAGGAAAAAATTTCATCCATTAGAGCTAAGCTTTCTGGCATCATCTCCCAAAATCTTCCAAACAACTCTGTTGGTACTATTTTCTGTCCGCTTTACACGTGGGGCAGCTGAGACTTAGAGAGGAAAGTAACCGTAGGTGGCAGGACTAGAACCACTCTGCTCTGCTTTCAGCTGATCTGAACGTCTTCAAGATACCCTTCCAGGCCCTCGGGTTGTTGGGTAGTTAGCCATGCTCATTTGTGGAGTAGAGAGGGGGGTGAATGGCAGCAAGGAAAGAAGTAGAATTGATTTCAAGAGTCATTTATTCCCAGGTAAAAAGAGGGCTTTCAAGCCTGCTCTACTTTTCTTCATGCCCACTCCCCACAGCCAGCGGTATTCATCAACAGCGCCTTCAGGCGGCCCTACCAGAACAGCCCCCCCCCCCTTTTTTTTTTCAGAGGTATGGAGGATTGCACCCAGGACCTCACACACGGGAAGCAGGCCCTCAACCACTGAGCTAACATCCACTTCCCAAGAGCAGCCCATTTTAAAGGTCCCACAACATTAAACCTGTCTTCCTCGCCACACAGGCGCAGAGTGGTTAGAAACCAGGAATTCTAACTCCACATCAGTTTAAACTAATTCCCGTGTGTCATGCACATAATCTCATGTAAAAGAATAGGACAACTTGCTAACTTTATGAAAGACTTTTCTTATTTGGTCCCATTTTTTCATTACTTCGTTGATGTAATCCTTATTAAATACTCCAATTTGAGAGAAATATGCAAGTTGAATTTAAATAACTTGTTTTATTGTGATAAAAAGGAGGGAATACCCCACCTGGAACAAATTATTTTAAACAGTGTCTTAATAGTTTGAGGAAAAATATTAAAAGGAAAATACACTAAAGTGTGTTATGATCCACCAAATCATAAAAATTTTATTTTCATAGTATTATCTTTGGGCTCCTAAGGACTGAATTAATTCTTATATCTGTCAGCATATCATCAGAATCACAGTTATAATAAAAAGGCATGATTGAATAATGCATAGAAGTTCAACTTTTTAAACAAAAAGCAAAAAAGCATAAATAAACAAAGGAAGGAAGAATTGGCATTGTTTCCTAAAAGCAGCATAATAATCATTTTTCCATATTTTCTCTGATAGCATTCTTAATAAAAATATTATGAACTTAAAATTTGTCTTTTGTCTGTAAAAATCCAAAATGTCACATTAATCAACTAGGCATTTTTAACATTTAAAATTCAGGGAAGGGGGTGGAATAAATAAATGAAATGTATGCAACCAAGTTCAGTTTTGAAAGGACTTACTGTCAAACACAGAATGGAATTTGCAAATGGTCTCTATTACCATAAAAATTTCAGTGATGCAAGACCCTAGTGATTTATGTTTACAGCACAGTTGAAAGACTTACCTCCCATTTCTATGTTAAATGAGGAATATATTTAAAATTTAACAAATATGTGCAAAAATTATAGACACACACAAATGTTCTGTAATTGTGTTCTACTTACCATGTACTTAAATCATTTCCCTTAAATTAATGTAAACAGTAGGGCTTTAATAACACTAACTCTTCTTTCTCAACAGATAATCCACCATTCAAAAAATAATTCTATAAATGATTTTATCAATCAAAAAGTTTAAATCATTATTCAGATTCTTTAAGCACTAATAATCTGTCCACAAATAATAGAAACCCAAGTACAATAAATGTAGAAAAAAAATTTAGGCACAGCTCACACATTGTCTAAGTACACTTAGAATTAAAAATTTTTTTTTTCAAATTTGTTCTAATATATATAACAAAACATTAAAATGGAAAAGATTTCTAGATTTTACTATGGAAAATTTTAAATATTTTTCTAGACACACACAAATGCAATTACATACATGCATATATACACACACACATATACAATGTTAAAAGACCAAGTTAAAACTGGGGAAAATATTTGCTACATAAAGTGACATAGGGCTGATATCCTTAAAATATAAAGAGCTCATGCAAATCAATTTTAAAAAATGTTGAATACCTCAACAGAAAAATAAATAATGGACATGGCAAACAATTCATGAAAGGTGAAATATAAATGACCAATAAATACATTAAAACATTCACTCAGTCAACAAATATTTATTGAGCACATGCTATATACCAGACACCGATCTCAAAACAAAGGATACATCATTGGACAAAACAGATAATCCTTGTGCTTATGGAGCTTATATTTTAGGGAAGGGTGGAGGAAGACAGGCAAAAAGGAGATTATATAGTATGTTAGAAGATAATAAGCACTCTGTTGGGGATTGAATCATGTCTCCCACAAAAGTCATGTTCAGGACACATCCCCTGGTCAGTGGGTGTGAACTCATTTGTAAATAGGATCTTTGAAGATGTTGTTAGTAAAGGTGTGACCAAACTGAATGATGGTGGACTTTAATCCAATATGGCCAAAGATATTATATGCAAAGGAAATGGACACGGAAAGCGAAGTTACAGGGAGCAGCCAGAAGCTGCAAGTCAATGGAATCTGAAAGAGAAAGGAGAAGACACCATGTGCATTGCCATGTGATTGAAAAGCCAAGGAACTCCAAAGATTGCTGGACAACCAGAAGATACTGACCCCTGGAGGAAGCAAGCCTTCTAGTCTCTGAACAATGAGCCAATGAATTCCTGTATTAAGCCAACCCATTGTATGGTATCTGTTTCAGCAGCCAGAAAACTAAAACACATTCTCACATAAATTGTGTAAAAAAGATCAAGAAAAAGCCCCTGTATTACAACTGCTTTTCCCTTCCCTGCCCCGAAAGTGTCCAGTGGCCACTAGCTCCACCTCACTATTGTCATTTCTTCCATTACTTGAATCACAATATGTCTACAACAGAATACCAGTGAGTCCACTCTAGCCCATAGCTCTTCTCCCAATCCTGAGGAGTTTGGGATGCTGATGTCCACTCCACCTCCAAGTGAGAGGGGGCCTATATCCCATGGGAGTGACATTACAACGACAGATATCGGCCATTTTACATCAGCATATAACATGAAGAACTGTGTGGGAGAGAGTGTGGTCTACAATGTGAACTGTGGTCCATGCTTAGTGGCAAAGCCCCAGGATGTGTATATCCATTGCAGGTGATGTGTCACACTAATGAAAGATGTTTTTGTGGGATGTTATGGGAGGTGTGGGAGGTGGGGAACATGGGAATCCTTGTAATTTTTGTGTAACATTTATGTACTCTAAGCATCTTTTAAAACATATATATATATTTTTTTTTTTAAAAAAAGAAAGGAAAAAAAAAAAGGTCTAGAATGTTTTACGTAAGCTCTCAAGGAGAAGATCACATTTGAGCAAAGACGTGTAAGAGGTGGGGGAGCCAGCCATACAAATATCTGTGGGGAAAGCATTTCAAGCAGAGAGAACATCAAGTGCAAAGGCCCTGAGGCAGGAGTGTGCTTGGCATATTACAACAAAAACAAAGGAGCCAGTGTGTCTGAAGTGGACGAGTAGATGGAAGAGTGGTAGAAATTGCAATCAGGAAGGTAACAGAGATGGAGAGGTTACCATTTTTATAAGACCTTGAAAGCATTGTAAGGACTTTGGTTTTGGTTTTTACTGAGATGAGAAATCACTGGAGCATTTTGAGCAGAGCAGTGACATGATTTGACTTACTTTTTAAAGCACCCCTTTGGCAGCTGGGTGGAAAATACTCTGTTAAAGCTTATGAAAATTCGAATAAGCAAATGAAAATGAGGTACATTTTTCACTCATGAAATTGGCAAATATTTTTTAAAACAAGTCATGAGCCAGCACGCATAATACAAATACATTTGTGTAAATATAATCATAGGTAATAATCTTCATGTGTGCTAGGAACTGAAATAATTTGCCAGAGAGATTTATAATAAAGGTCACATTAACTGATCACTGAATAATATGGAAAAATGATGGCCTTGGAAGTCAGGCAGACATGAGTTTGTTTTTGCTGTTTGTTGTTGTTGTTGTTGTTGTTGTTGTTTTTAGGTACCAGGGCCGGGTTTTATGTGGGAAGCTGGCACTCAACCACTGAGCCACATCAGCTTCCCTGAGTCAGCAATTTCGTTTGTTGCCTTGTTGTTTTGTTTTTGTTTTTAAGGAGGCACGGACCTCCAGGTGGGAAGCAGGCACTCAACTGCTTGAGCCTCATCTGCTCCCCAGACATACATTTGAATGACACTGTCACTTATTCTTGTGTGGCCTTTAGCAAATTAATTAGCTTCTCTCTGCCTCAGGTTCATCATTGGTTTACTGTAGCAATTAAATGAGAGAATCCATGTAAAGCCCGCGGCACAGAATACAGCCAAGCAAATATTAGTCTTTCTTGCCCCAAATATTAGACCTTATTGCATACCTCCTTGACAACCATTACCCACTTCTCCCTTGTTAAACAAACAAGGAATTTAGTTCAGACATCCTCCCCTGAGGAAAAGAGGTCCAATCTCCAGCTAAGGGGTAAATTCTGATGTCCAGAGTCAGGAAACGTGGCCCCATTGCAGGGATTGCTTTAGGCATGGGGAGGTCTCACAGTCCTGGCCAGTGAGACATGAGGGGAAGGCTGCTGGGTGGCTTTTGGGAGAAGTTTCCTTGCCCTGAAAAGAGACCCACAGAAAGGGACCTCTCTTCTTCCACTGGACCTTGTCATGCTTCATTGTGACATCTGGAAAATCAGTGGTTACTTTATGGGCAAAGCTGACATGCTAAAAATGGCAAAACAGAAAACAATAGAAAGAATCTGCCTGGGTTCTTGAACTTCGAAGCTGGCCTAATAAGGACTTCTTGTTATGAAATAATATATGTATTTCTTTATTGTTTAAGCCAGTTGAGTCAATGTTCTGCCACTTGATACCCATATCATCCTAACTGATATATTCCCATCTTTTATTGTTTTTTCCTTCTTAAAATATGCTTGTTGTCATATTTCTGCCAAGTTCTGTTCTCCCATGTCAGCACTGGGTCAAATCAGTAGAGAACAGATAAAACAGGAATAAGAATTTCAATGTGATTACTAAATTTTTCCCCTGAAAATAATAATTTAGAAAGTTAGAAAGACCATTCTCTAATATAAAAAGAAAAAAAAATCCCTAAATTAGCTTTTTTTTTTTGGAGGTACCAGGGATTGAACATAGGACTTCGTACATGTAAAGCATGTGCTCAACCACTGAGCTAGATCGGCTGCCAAAAGTTTATTTTTAAATGGCAATAATTACTAGAATTATAAATAAAGTAATAAACTAATAATATGTAATAATAATAATTATTAATAGAATAATTACTAGTTTCAATAAAACCTGGATGGATAAAAATCTAATGTAATCTTGGTTTGGGCACTTTGGGGGGTTGTAAATGGTGCAAAAAGAAAATTATGAAGACAGGAGCAAAAAGGTTTAGCATTTCTATGTCTAAAATTTATTTTCCCATGGAAATCTAATTAAAAATAGAGCCAAGATATTCCAGAGCAAAAATCAATTTAAGATTGAGAAACTAAATATAGTAACAATAGAATAAAAACTTTTAAGTTATAGCTTCATAAAATAAAAAATCCAAACACAGAAAACCACTGGGGTCTAAATCGCTCATTGGTAAATTCCATTTATTATTACCTATATATGTAACAGTTCTTAGTTTAATTCAATTTTTAATCACTCATGATTTAAGCTGAGATTTTAAAAAATGTATGCATACATGGTGAATGAAAACAACAGGGAGCTAAAAGGAGGGGGATAAATTACATTTGGATTATTTTGGCAAAGAGCAGTACTCCCAAAGGGGATTTGAAACTAAAAGTTTATTAGGTGGGTTGCTCTTCAAATATTTGGGAGTTTTACTGAGTAAACACACTTTGCCCTCATCAAAGTACTAGTTTATTCATGTCCAATGCAAGAAATACCATAGAAAAAGACCAAACTGAAGCATTCGGTATTGTAGGTTTTCATTTCTAAGATAATATTCCTGAAGGAGTCCTCTCAGATGAGAAAAACAGTTAAGTCAATGACCGTAGTACCATTCAGGCACTATTCTGAGTGCTTGGTATTAATTAATCAATTAGATTCAGTCCTCCCCACTGTCCTCATTTTCCCCTAACGAGAGGGAAGCATGGAGTAGACAGTAATTTTCCAAAGGGCACACAGTTACCCCTTGCAAAATAATCTTCACTTCCAAGTTTTCCCTCCTTAATCACTATTTTCTACTGCCTCTTGAGCCCAATGGACCTAAGGTAAAAGTAGTCTGACTGCCTCATAGAAAAAAACATAAGACTTCTGCCAGCCAGAAATGATTTGAAGTAAATTGATTTGAAATGCTTTGTAAGAGAGCATATTTGCGTGAGGTATTCACTATTTTAACTTTTTAAAATGAGAGATTATTTTT
>JAQZBX010095299.1:0-11931 GCA_029593785.1 Cabassous unicinctus
GCTTCCCTCAGTGTCTTCTTGATCTCCTTTATCTCTTTAGCCATACATTCTTTCAACTCATTAATTTGATTTTGGAAATTTGTATTAATCTCATTGATTAGTTGTCTCAAATCCTGTGTCTCATCTGGATCTTTGATATTTTCCTTTGCTTGGGCCATTTTTCCCGTTTTCTTAGTGTGGCTTGTAACTTTTTGCTGATGTCTAGACATCTGATTATAATAGTGTGTTTGCTCTGTGCTAAATTTATCTCTCTTTTGTAGGGATTTAGTGGCTGGAGATTGTGTTATTGCTATTCTTTGATTCTTGGTTCAATATGTTCTAGGTCTTTATGATTGTCCCTGTAAATTGCTCAAATATGGGCCCTGGATCCAGTAAGGGGCTGCAGACCTACTTCCAAGGGCCTTGGGGAGGGAGGCTGTAAAGGACGAAAAGGCCTCTCACTTTTTTACTTCTAATTCCCTCACATGCACTTCCTTGGCTGGCCAGCAGATGCGCTTCAGCAGGCCTTTCCTTTCAAAACCTAGCAGGAGTGTGTTTACTAGCTCAATGTGACAGAGGTTCCTGCCAGGAGGCTAAGAGCCTGGTAAATCAAACGTTCTCAGAGGCAGTTCTGCAACCTTTGCTGGCAGCCCCCTCTTTTTTCTCCAGGTAGGAAATAATTCCACCCTCCTCTTCTTCCTCAACAACCAGTCCTGGTCAGTAGAGAGGGCATTTAATGGGTCAGATCTATTTAGTCCGATGCAGGCTCCCAAAGCAAACAATGGCATGGCCCCAACCGGCCTGGAAGGGCTGGTGGGGCACAGCAGACCAAATCTGAGGGTCAAAAGCTGAGCCAGCTTTAGGCTGCATCCCTCTCTCTCATCTTTCCTGGGGAGGTGGATCCCTGCAGCCCCCTTTATCTGTAGCCGCAGACCCCAAGGCCAGAGGAGGGGCGCCAGCAGCCACAGCTGTAGTCTATTTACCATCTTAAGTCAGGTAACTTTCCTGTTCCTCTCTCTCTGGGCAGTGTCCAGCCTTCCTCTGGTGTCCTAAACCCTAGCACTTTTTTTTTTCTCTAGACCTTTTCTGCCTGTCCTCCAGCTATTTTTCTGTGAGAGAAGAGAGTCCTGTGTCTTTCTAATCTGCCATCTTCCTGGAAATCTCCCCTCATCTACTTTTGATCCCATGGTGGCCTCATTCCAGTCTAAATAGCAGGTCTCAAAGTGCAGATCCCTGCACCAGCTATACTTGTTAGAAGAGCAAATTTCAGACCTTCTGAATCAAAAACTCTGGGGGTGGGGCTCTGCAATCTGTGTTTTAACAAGCCCTCTGGTGATGCAAACTCAAGTTTGCAAACCACTGCCTGAAACTCTCTTGTGCTTCTTACCAGCACTTCCCTGATACCAGCACATCCCAACTCTGGATGAATCCAGTTATCTGCCTTTGCTTACTTGCACCTGGGCACTCAAGTGCTGCTGGAGAAAAGCACTCAGCTGGGAATTAATTGGTATCATTGTAAATTCACAGTCACCATCCTCAAGTGGCAATACCCAGCCGAGTGCACCAAATATATACATATTTCTCTAGTTGCTTATTCTCCCACTCAGGCTTGCCAGATTTAGCAAATTAAAAAATCAGGATGCCCAGTCTAATCTGAATTTCAGTTAAACATACTTAAACTAAGAAGTTATTTGTTGTTTATCTGAAATTCAGATTTGACTGGGGATTTTTATTTGCTAAATCTGGCAACCCTAACTAGGAGATATATTTAATTGGTAAGGCAGTTGGGAAGAGAAGATGGATGTAAAGTGGGGGGAGTTGGGGGGACAAGCAAGAATAAGCTGGAGCCGACAAGCACAAACTGGAGCCCTCAAGGATGAATGAAACCTGTGCCTCTGACCTTGATGGTATGGGTGTCCTACAGAATTTGGGGCCCTTCTTCCCACATCTAAAGACATACACCTGGCCCAGAAGTCAGAGAAGCTGAAGAAGGATGTAGGAGAGGCCTGCGCATTACCTCATGCCAGTGCGGTGAGCCAGCAGATAAACAAGAATGTGCGTGAGTTACAAAATGCTGCTGCATTTCTGTCCTCAAAATCTCCCACAAGAATCTCTTTGGGGGGAATGTGAAATAGTGCAGCCCCTGTGGAAAGCAGTAAGGTGGTTCCTTGAAAAGCTAAATTATGGAATACCATATGACCTTGCAATTCCACTCCTAGATACACACCCAAAGAAATTGAAAACAGGAACTCAGATACTTGTACACCAATGTTCATAGCGCATTATTCACAATTACCAAAAGGTGGAAGCAACCCAAGTGTTCATCAACAGATGAATGGATAAGCTAAATGTGGGCAGAGATATGATCTGAAGCCCGGACGCTCTGTGCTATCCAGCCTCCCAAGAAACTATAGACTTTATTATTTCATAAACTTTCAATCTGCAAACAACAGTCTACAGAACACCTGGGAAGATTTCATTCACTAGCATTCCTCAGTGATTCATACTTTGACACCACTGGTTTGGGAACAGGTTCTTGAGGCACTGGTCACACTCCCTGAGAACTGACCAGACTTGGAATTCCAGCCTTTCCCTTAGTAGCTGATTGGCCCTGGGCAAGTTACTTAACCTTTTTCAGCCTCACACTCCTTATGAGGACAGTAATTCCTACCTTACAAAATGGTGGTGAAGATTAAATGATATCAACACCAGGAAAATATCTGGCACAGCCAGATGATCCTAGACACTGAGCAAATGGATTAGCTACCACCTCTTACATCCAGACCCAGCTCTCTTTGGTCCTAACCTCTTCCTCTTCCTCCAGGCCTATATTTCCTATTTCCCACCAGGAAACATAGCAAACCCCAAGTCATCTTACCTCTGGATCATTATTCCCAGTTTTGCAGTACCATCAAAGCATCTTCAATACCGTCTTTCCAGTCCTCGAGCTCACTTCCTTAAACTCATTTCCATTTCTCTTACCCTCTGCCTTGCTCATACATTATGCTTGCAATATAACTGGTCTTTTCTGAGTCACAGGGGAAAAAAAAAAACTTTCAATTCCTAGTGCTATACTTTAAAAGTGATATTGGCAAACTTGAGTAAACCAGAGTGGAATGATCAGGATGTTGGGGCCTGGGAACTGCATACTAGAACAAGCATACATATATAAAGGTATAGGACTTTTTCTCCTGAAGAACAGAAACCCAAGGGTGGTTACTGGGAAGAGAAGGCCCTATGTTCTGCAGGCTTCAAAGTGAAGACCTGAACAATAGCAAATGAATTTCTGCTCAAAATAAGGCAATTTTGAGGATTCAAGTATCCAACAATTAGGCAGTGTGCAGCACTTAGAGTCCTCTATTTCCTTCACCCACTTTGCTCCTCGTTCCTGCAGGGAAGAGGAGCATTTCACCAAAAAGATGTATTTAATTCACCTTCAATGCTAAGAATTTTAAAGCAACAGCTCACCAAGATTCAAGCATGTGCATACCAGCTCCTCTATTAAATGACCCGAGATCCCTTAGAATCACACACAACCCATTTCAGATCTCTTTGAAACCAGGCTTTCTGGCATCAGTGACATGAAACCTGACAGTGACAAATGGCAGAGTTTATAATCGCCCTCTGAACCAGGGAAACCTGAACTCAGAATATTGCCTTCTTTAGTGTCCTTCCTCGGTGTACTAGCACTTTCATTTTCAGTTTAGTGAGCCCCAGTTTCAGACTTTTGATGGTCTTTATTTATTATCTTTCTAATCAAGGTAATCAGTATTAGCAAGATAGAGGCTTGTCTCTTAAATGGCCCTTCTGCTCTTAAGAATTTGAGGAATGAGGCAAAGGGACTTGACAAACTCAGACTTTTAGGGGTGATCCCCTGACTCCTTCCCCCAGCCTAAATGCAAGGGTTGGTGGTGCCAGGATGAAACTGAGAGGGCTCCTGGGGGTGGGGGTAGGGAGAGGGATAGAAAAGGAAGGAGAGAGGATGGGAAAGAGGTGTCTACCCAGAAGGAGTGGCTTCCCCAACTGTCCTGGTAAGAAATGAGGAGATCCTGAACCAAGGTGGGCGCCTGAGGACAAGAGGAAGAGGTGACCTTGGAATCCATGAAGGATGTAGATATCCTTGAAAATTGAGATGGGCAAAAGAGAGGAAAGAGTCCAGAATGATACCCAGATGCGATGGAGAAGGTAAAATTGCTCAAGGAAGTCACAGCTAGTGAGAGGTAAACAAGTGATTGAAACCCATGTCTGCCTGACTCCAGAGTCCAAGGTCCTGACTACCCCTTGGTGGCAGCTTCTCTTCCTTTTGATAAAAACAGCTGCTGTTTATGGAACATTCATTTTGGACCAGGCATGTCCCCAGTGCTTATTCCTTTGTGAGCCACTAAGGTCTGTGTTTTCAAAGGCCAATTTTACAGAAGAGGAAACAGAGGCACAGAGATGTTGGGTAAATTGCCCAAAGTTACAAGGCAAGTAAGTGAGAGAGCTGGGACCTGGCTCCGGCGTCTCTGCCCTTGACCGCTTCACAGCATGACCTCCCTTAGCACCAAGTTTCCCATCTGCCCCTTTATACCATTCCCCACCCCAGGGGAGCAGAAGACCCCCTTTCTTCAGGATTTTCCCCCAGTTTCTCCATCGGCTGGTTCCCTGCTTGCCCCTTTGGAACCTGGGAATCGCAAGTCTTTCCTGGCTCAGATTTCCAGTCTCCTTTCCCCTGTCCCCACCATATGGGGTGGGCCTGGAGAATTCTGGATGATCAGGGCTAGGCACCATGTGTCTCTGTACTCCCAGCCCACTCAAGCTGGGTTTCACACTGGCGCAGCATGGCTCCCCGCGTCCTAGCTCTACCCAACACCCACCAGCCCTGCTGGGTCTCCATTCCACTCCAACCTGCAAGCTCAGCTCCCCAGGGCTCTTCCCTTGTGCTATTGGTTTAATCAAGAGTTCACTTTTACAAAGGAGAGCAACCCCTAAGGAGGAAGGTTGTTGCTGGGACAGGATCATTGTTTCTCATCTGCTAGTGAGTGGGTGGGAAGGTGGGTTTAAAAATCTCCTGAACACTTCTTCACCGTTGGTGGGAATGCAGAATGGTACAGCCACTGTGGAGGACTGTTTGGCAGTTCCTAAGGAATTTGAATATAGACTTGCCACGTGACCCGGCAATACCACTACTGGCCTTTTATTTTTTATTTATTTTTTTTAGGAGGCAGCAGGGATTGAACCCGGGACCTTGTACATAGGAAGCAGGCACTCAACGACTGAGCTACATCCACTCCCCAGTGACAGTTGGTATTTTCATTTGTTTGTTTTTAGGAAGTACTGGGGATCGAACCCGGGACATCGTATGTGGGAAGCAGGCATTCAACCACTTGAGCTACATCTGC
This sequence comes from Cabassous unicinctus, assembly GCA_029593785.1. Taxonomy (NCBI): domain Eukaryota; kingdom Metazoa; phylum Chordata; class Mammalia; order Cingulata; family Chlamyphoridae; genus Cabassous; species Cabassous unicinctus. Next base: position 5,361 of record JAQZBX010095299.1, read on the forward strand.
TACCTCCTTTATTCTTAATATATTTCTCTTACATACATGTTTTGGTAGCAACATTCCTCAGGTATGTTAAAGAGGGTGAAAGCTGAGCTTATGGAGTTTATTCAATTCTTACAGATTTGTCTTTTAATATAAACAGTGAACATCTTCTTAAAGATAAAACAAAATATTCTGCTCTTTATAATGAAAATTTTAGTGTGTTTTTTTTTTTAAAGAGGTTTCTACCCATCCCAAAGGTAACTGGATAGAAACAGAAAAGAACTATTTTGCTCTATCCACCAGACTATGAATGTGTTCACTGCAGTCCACAAATGGATATGGGAGCGGAAGTCACAGGACTGCTGGGCCCGGAGGTGCTCCTACCAAGGAGAAAGGAGAATTGCTTAATGGCTGACATGCAGGTGCCAGAGTAGAAAGCCTGGCTCCCACTACCCACCTGCTACCTGAGGCAATGTGCTTAACCTCTGTTGCTTCACCTGTAAATTGGCAACAATAATGTCTTGGGCTCTTGGAGGGAATAAAGAACTTAAAAATTTTAAATGGATTCTCACAGCCTGGCATGAAGTAAGCCCTCAAAAATGCTAGCAACCATGATCTTCTTTAAATGTTGGCCTCAGGTGGCTTCCAATTCCTTTACCCTGACTATAGCAGTTTGATATTATTTATGAACTCCAAAAAATATATTTGATTATGTTTGTAAACTGGTCTTTTCCTCTGGGTGTGATGTCCTTTGATCGTATTAGATTCAGCTGAGGTGCCTTTGATTAAATTATGTTAAGATTAGGGCTTTGATTTGACCAAGTCATTAAGGCGATTCAGTTTGAGTCCCCACCCCCTTTGTGGGCTAGATAAACGGACATTCACTCAAGAACACAGAAGTAGATATACAGAAGCAGACATGCGAGAAAAGAGAGAGAGCTCCATAGACACAGCAAAGGCCCTGGGAAGAGAGATGAGCCCTATGCCAGCCTACAGCTGAGAACAGAAGGAGCTGGACCCATGGAGACTTAATTTGGAAGAGAAAGGCTGAACCCTCGTAGACTTCACCTTCCATCTTGTTTTAACCTGTGGCAACAGAGTTTGGTAAGGAAGCAAACTTGCGTTGGACTCTTTAGGGCCTTGTAGCTGCTTTTACCCCAAATAAACACCCTTTATAAAAACGAACAGATTTCTGGTACTTTGCACCAGCACCCCTTTGGCTGACTAATACACTGACCAAGTCTGTTTTTCTTTCTCTTGACCAAGCTGCTGGCCTCACTCCTCTCCCATCCCTCCCCACTTCTTCCCCAGTCCTGACAACTTTGCATCTGTGGGACTGCAGAGAAAAACAACTCAATTGCGGCGGGTTGTGGGGGGATACGACACAACTTCCAGACCCTAATTATTCTAAATATCAAACTTACCCCCAACCTCCCCCATGCCCCATCCCTCTCACCCTGGCCTGTACATGACCCATTTGCCTGAAAGGCTCCTACCTTCCTACCTGGGTATTCCTTTTCTCCCTCCTCCTCTCTCCCAGCCCTTACAGACTGCAGGTGGCCTAATTACCCAAGAGGAAAACCTTCCTTACCAAGTGGTCCTATTGGCAACCTCACTAAATCCAAAAAAGCAGGCCGTCCTTTGTTTCATCGGAGTTGAGTTCTCTATCTCCCCTGCTATTCCCTTGAATAAAGTCTTCCTTGCCTGTTTCACATTATCTGGTGCAGTATTTTCTTTTACAACACTCTGAGATGTTTTTGTTAATCCTGTGATTTTTTCCCCCTTCATCTCACTTTGTGGGTCTGCCTTTTCCTATCCATTTCTATAGCTCTTCTCCTGGTCCAGGATTATATTCTTGGCCTTGTTGAGATGAAACAAAAGGATAGCTTACCATTGTCCCCACTTTGGGTAGCTTTCCATTATCCCTACTCTGGGAGCTTGTTGCCAAAAACCTGCCCGATACATACTGAAATCATTATAGTGACACCAGTGCTCAGAGAGAGAAAGGGCTTTATTTCTTTTTCTTATCTAATTGTTCTGGCTAGTACTTCCAGTACATTATTGGATAACATTGGTGACAGTGGACATCTTTGTCTTGTTCCTGATCTTAAGAGAAAGCTTTCATTCTTTCACCATTAAGTAGGATGTTAGCTGTGGACTTTTCATATATGCCCTTTATCATATTAAGGAAGTTTGCTAATATTCCTAGTGTACTAAGTGTATTTATCATGAAGTGGTGCTGGATTTTGTTAAATACCTTTTCTGCATCAACTGAAATGATGATGTGGGTTTTTTTCTTTCATTTTGCTAATGAAGTGTAATACATTAATTTATTTTCTTATGTTGAACCAATCTTGCATACCAGGAATAAATCCCACTTTATCTTGTTGTATAATTCTTTTAACGTGCTGTTGGATTTGGTTTGCTAGTATTTTGTTGAGGATTTTTGAATTTCTATTCATAGGAGATATTGGTCTGTACTTTGCTTTTCTTGTAGTATCTTTATCTGGCTTTGGTATGAGGGTAATGTTGGCCTTATAGAAGGAATTAGGGAGTGTTTCCTCCTCTTCAATTTTTTGGGTGAGTTTGAGCAAAATTGGAGTTAAGTCTTCTTGGAATGTTTGGTTGAATTCTCCTCTGAAGCCATCTGGACCTGGGCTTTTCTTTGTTGGGAGGTTTTTGATTACTGATTCAATCTCTTTACTAGTAATTGACTTTTTGAGATCTTCTATTCTTTTTGAGTCAATGTAAGTAGTTTACGTGTTTCAAAGAATTTATCCATTTCATCTAGGTTATGTAATTTATTGGCATACAGTTGTTTTGCATTGTTTCTTTTATTTTAATCAACTTCTTTTATTCTTATTTCAAAAGTAATTCATGGTCAATATAGAACTTTTTAAAAATATGAACAAGTGAAAAAGAAGAAAATAAAAACACTCATTCATAACATATAACATATAAAAAAGAATAGACAGCAATAATAAATAAATAGAACAAAAAAAAGAATAGAAGGAGATACACTAAGATATTTTATCTCCTTCTATTCTTTTTTATATGCTTATAGACATACTTAAAAGAAGATACATCTGGATGACATGGGTTCTAGCATGTCTCAACCCACACTAAAAAGTTATTTCTATGTAACATATCATGAACATCTTTCCAAGTCATTGGTCACTGATATCCTGCTACAACACTCACTTAAATACATGGTATTAGTTTTGTTTCATGGCTATACCATAATTTATGCTTTCAATATCCTATCTGTAAATATTGAGGTTATTTCCATTTTTAACCATTAAAAAGAATTTCCTCAGGAACATCCTTATAGCTAAATATTTATGCATATCAGGAAGTAGGTGAGGTTATAAAAGGACAACCTGAGGGGCCTTTGTGATGATGGAATTGTTCTATATTTTGACTGGCAGTGGATACACAAACCTATACGTAATACAAAGGAGTACAAGTAATACTGGGGGCATCTGAATAAAATCTGTGGATTGCATCAATGTTAATATCCTGGTTGTGATATTGCTCTATAGTTTTGTAAAATGTTACCATTGGGGGAAACTGGGTAAAGAGTACAAAGGATGTCTCTGAATTATTTATTACAAAGACATGTCAATCGATAGTTATCGCAAAATAAAAGGTTTAATTTATTTAAAAAATAAAAAAATATATATTTATCCACATCAATGATTAGTTCATTAAGTTAAAGTTCTAAAAGAGAAATTACCAAATTAAAAGCATTATTTTAAAGGCTTTTGATACATATTACACTCCAGAAAGGATTTATCTATGTATGCGCCTACCAACAAAGTAAAAACTCCCTCTCACAATACTGAACATGGTTATTTTTAAATATGTGGTTAATTAAATCAACACAAATCATTTCTCATTGGTATTTCATTCCAAGGTCTTAAAATAGCAACACATTGTGGTTTCTCCATATTTAAACAAAAACTGTGTTATTTCTATTTTTGTTAATATCCTTCCACTCCCATTAGTTGGGAAACTCTTTTATGGAAGGGACCAAGAATTCACATCTTTCTCTGGCTGTAGCAGTGCTTCTCAAACTGCCTAAGAATTCCCTGGAGAGCTTAGAAACTTATCTTGGTAATTGTACTATGAGGGGCAAGCCAGGTACTAAATCTTTCCTCGTATAGGTAGTTGTGACCTTGGAGTTCTGCAATTTATTCACATTGCACTCTGAGTAGCATCATCTGAGCGTGTTAGAAATGCAACCTCTGTGGCTCCACCACAGACTACTGAATCAGTCTCTGGGCATGGAGCCCAGCAATCTGTCTTAGTAAGCTCTCCACATGCACATCAGAATCTGAAAAGCACTATTTGTAGAGCACATTTATGAGCATCATTGTTTATTTTTTTTCTTCCTTTCCCCACTCTCAGTAGAAGATCAGCTCTCTGAGTACAGGACTTTTATCCATTTATATTCATCCTGATATTCCTAGTACCTAGAACACCTTTGGGGACAGAGTGGGTGCTTAATAATTGTTCAAGTAAACATTTGAAAATTAACCTATCTCTGTTCCCCAAAGCCTGTGTTTTCATTCTGGACTGAGTGGCCAGACTCTCAAGCCAGGCTCTGCAAGCTGTTTCCATTACAGTGTGGGAGTTTTGTGAGTGCAGGAAGACCCCATCTAGAGCTAATTTCTTGCTTCAGCATCCTACATGCAAGAGAATGATTAGAGAGGTCTAAGACTGTTAAATGGCCCATAGGCTTGTAAAATGTTAGTCATTTTATGCCGTTTTAATTTCCTCATTGCTAAAGCAAATACCATGCAGCAGGTTGACTTAAACAATGGAATTTTATTGGCTCACAATTTTAAAGCTAGGAAAAGTTCAAAGCAAGGCATCATCAAGGTGATGCTTTCTTCTTGAAAACTGTGGCACTCGGGCTGGCTGCCGGTGATCCGTGATCCTTGGCTCCTCTGTCTCATGGCAATGCACATGGCAGCCTCTCCTAGCTTCTCTGGGTTCCGTTGACTTCCAGCTTCTTCCCATGGCATTCTCCCTGTGTGTCTGAATTTCAATCTGCTTTTAAAGGACTCCAGTAATAGGATTAAGACTCATCCTGATTGAGTTAGGCCACACCATAATTGAAGTAACTTCATCAAAAGGTCCTACTTACAATGGGTTGACACTCATAGGAATGGATTAAATTTAAGAACATGTTTTTCAGGGGCACGTAGCTCCAGACCACCATATGCTCCCCAAGCCCTAAGCTCTAAAGTCAAAACGCAACTTGTGTCATAGTCTGGGTGGGACAATTCCATTCAAACAGTCAGTGTGACGAGAAGCAGTAGAAAAAGATGCTAAATAATTGAACCCTGTGGATAATCTCAGCTCACAGGAGCACTTCCCCATCATACAACTTTCCCTCAAGATAGCTCAAAAAAAGTACATGAAGAGCTTCATCTCCCAGCTTTTCCCAGGCTACCTCTAGAGGAAATGACAGGAGCAGAGCAGGTAGAAACAAAGAAGTCAGGACAATTTTCATGGGGCTAATTCATTCCTGCCAGAATGCCCAGAACATTTCCTGACACATAGTAGGTGTCCAATAAATAATATCTTGAATGTTTAAAGAAAAATGAGCAAGACACCCTTGCTTTATGATGCCTGTTCTGAAAAGCCAATATCCTTTAGAATTGATCCACCAGGACTCTGCCACTTTAATCCAGTCTCTCAGGGCATCCTGGATTCTAAGAAACTCTATGTGAGCCCAGGATTCTATTTGTGTCTAAGACGCACACCTCAGCCAGCTGTCCAAGGCCTTCACCTTCAGGGCCGCTCCTAAATTCTCTCTCAGCCACTGAGGCTGGTTGTGAGGCCTGCAGCAAGATCTCAGGACTTGGCAAACCTGCTACAAACAGGGGCAAGGCACGGGGATGTCAGGCTCAGAACATGAAGAGGTCCACTCCAGTCGATCCCAAGAATGCTTTTCACCTCCCTAAAAGTCTTTTTTTTTATCCCAAGGGAATTTCCCCCTCTGATCTCACTGAGAAACTCAAAAGACATGTACTTACCCAGTACATAGAAACCGGCTGGGGGATTTACTTAACAGACCTTGGAGGAGGCACCTGATGACTTGGGGTTGGCAAAGCAGCAGTCTTTCTCTGATCCCCAAAACACACAAGCAAGGATACGATCACAGTTATCACTCAGCTTAGCAAACCAAGAGCAAAGTCTGATGCTGAAGGAGATGTTGAAGGCTCCAGGCTTCAAATGACCCACTGCTCTATGCACACAGCCCACATGGAATTCAGAGTGATGGCAAACACAAGGATATAGACGGTGCCCTGACCACACTGGCGGCCGGACTTGCCTCTCAGAACCAGAAAAAACAGCCTTGACCTGTGTCTTCTGACAAGCCACACCACCACCAGCCCGCCCCCATTCTCACACACACACACACACACACAATGAAACCTGGCTAGAAATATTTCCTGGGGAACTTGAAGCTGGATCAGGGGGTGGCACCAAACCCAGACCCGCCAGGGGCACACGCTGTGCTCAATTGATTTAGCCTCCACTTCACTTTCTCGATACAGGGGCCTTAATCACAGAGTCTATT
>JAQZBX010095300.1:0-11928 GCA_029593785.1 Cabassous unicinctus
GGGCACCTAACTGCTTGAGCCATATCTGCTCCCCCCATTGATTTATTGATCCATCTATCTATCCATCAATAATTGAAACATCCGTTGATCCATTGATCATTGCATCCATCCATCCATCTATCCATCTACTCATCTGTCCATCCTTCAATTGATCAACCTATCCATCCATCAATGATTGAAACATCCATTGATCATTTGATCCATCCATCCATCCATTGATTTATTGATCCATCTGTCCATTCCACAAACATTTGCTTTGCTTAGCTTGGGGCAGAAAGGTAAATAAGCATGGTTCTGTCCTCAAGGAATCACCTAGGGGAGAAGACAAACCAGTGACCGAGATGGAACATTCAGGAGCCCCAGAGGTGTTTACCTAGCTGTTATGTTTGCAGAGGACAGGGGGTCAGGGCTGGCTTCCCAGGGGAGGAGGCACTTGCCCTGAGATTGGGAGGTTAAATAAGTGTGGGCAGGAAAAAGTGTGGAAGGGCATTTTCTGCAAAGGCCCTGAGGTGGGCTCAGCATCTTTGTCCACCATCTGGGTAGGGGACGGCTGGCCATGTCTGGCCAGTGGGGCCGCCTATGGCTGGTGGGTACCATGTTGGACAGGGCAGACCTAGAGGGTGAGACCAGCATTTCACCAGGGGCCCTGGGCTGGACGTGGGGCAGGAGGAGCCACGGGGCGGCCGGCGCGGTGCTGGGAGGGCTCCTGGGCGCGGGTGGTGGGATTCCACTGCAAGGTGTGTCCTGTCTGCCTTCCCCTTGGCCTCCGCTGCCTCCTGGCCCTTACTCCACCCCTCACCTGGCTCTGCCTTCCCCCAGCATGTCCCGCTCCTTTGGAGAGAGCTACCGGGTGGGCAGCACGTCAGGCGTCCATGCCGTCACTGTCTTCTGCTCCTGGGACTACAAGGTGACTCAGAAGTGGGCGTCGCGCCTCCAGCACGACAATATCCGCACCCAGCTGAAGGTGAGAGGCCGGGAGGGCCTAGGCCACCTGCCACCTGCACCGCCTCCCGGATGCCATGCCCAGGTCTGCTGGGCCTCTGTACACCTGGCCCATCTCTGCTCAGGACCAAACGGCCGGAACTGTGCTCCGGAGGCCCTCGGCGTCCTTGAGCGGGACTCGGGGTGCAGGGGTGTCCTCCCTGCTCAAAGTGACCCACAGGCACGTCCCAGTCCCCAAGAAAATGAGGAAACGCAGCGTTGTCCTCATTTTCTCCCCATGCACTTTCCCCTCGGCTCGGGGCGGCCTCTGCTTGCTGGTGGAGCAAGCAGTGTGGGGAGCACGCAGAGGCACCGCTGGCGGGAAGCCGCACGTGCCTGGCTCTGTGGGGTGCGGGCTTGGGGTGGGTTTTTGCCGTGGTGTCCCATGGGAACTCAGCACGCCTGTCCATCCTTACCCCAGGCTGGAGAGCCGGGAGCTGACGCTCCAGCAGGAGTCAGGTTTGCTCTTGGGGCCTTTCCCTGGGAGTCCATGTGTCTGTCCTCAGTCTGGGTGGGAGAAGGCCAGATGCTCATTCTGTTCTCACGTAAGCCCAGGGGGAAGGAACTGTTCTCTGCCTCACGTGACAAGTGGGGAAACTGAGGCACAGAGGCTAAGTCACTTATCCAAGGTCACGAGACTAGAAAGTGGCAGAGCTGGATCTTGTGGAAAGTTCCCTGCCTTTCTGGGGTTTTGTGCCATGGGATTCGTGCCTCAGGGAGCTCACGGCCAGCGGGCCATGTGGTCCTCCTCAGTGGGTGCTCCCGCAGGGGTGGGGGGCCTCCTGGTCAGGTAGGGGCCATAGGAGACAGGGTGGGAAAGACCGCGTGCCCGAGGCAGGGCGGCCGACCCTCCGTCCCTTGTCCAGACCCCCGTGTGTCTGTGTCGTGAGTGGGTGGCGGGTCGCTGTGCCTCTGCAGGAGCTGCTGGCCGAGTGGCAGGTGAGGCGGGCGCCGCGGAGCGTGTGCGCGATGCTGCGGCGGGCGTTGGTGCTGGGCCTCGGCTGGCTTCTGTGCCTGGGGACCATGCTGGGCTGCGCTGTGGCCGTCTACGCCTTCTCGGAGTTCATGATCAAGGTGTGGGGCCGCCTGTGCGAAGGGAGGGCCGTGGGGGGGAGGGCAGGAGGCAAGCATGGGGCGGGGGCTCCAGGCCAGGCGCCAGCCTCCCCGGGGTCGAGTGTCAGCCTTGGCTCTCCTGCACCTTCCCCTGGGTGGCCGGGGCCCGGGTCCCTGCACCCCTCCTGGCCCCCTGGCCTCTCATTGGCCTGGTTCTCACCCTTCCTGTCCTGCTATCAGTTCTGCCTATTTTCCTCTCCTTCTGTTTTCTTGTCTTTTCCATTTCCCTTTTTGTTTTCTGTCATCTGCCCATAACCACCCTCCCGGGCCCGCTTCCTGTGCAGCTCAAGCGTGAGGCCTAGGCAGCTGGGTCTTTGGGGTGGGTGGGAGGTGCTGCCTGCCTGTCCTGCCCCTTCCCCTGGGCCCCTCTGGGCTGCCCCCACCCTGGGGGGAGCATTAGAGAGGCCACGCCCCGTGGCTGCTGCAGGTGCGTGGCCCCTGCCGTGACCCCTGCCCTCCCCTGCAGCCCCGGCAGAGCCTGGGTGCAGCTGCCAGCGAGGCCTCGCTGCTGGCGCTGCCCCTGGTGGTGAGCCTGCTCCACCTGGGCTCTGCCTACCTGTACCGGGGCCTGGCGGCCCTGGAGCAGCACGAGTCCCCCGTGCTGGAGGCCTACGTGGCCGTGTGCAGGTGTGTGGGGGCGGGCAGGGCTGGGGGCTTCCCAGGGCGGCCCCCGTCTCCCAGGCTGCCCCCCTCAGCCTCCGCACCTCCTGCCCCCCCAGGAACCTCCTACTCAAGATGGCTGTCCTGGGGGTTCTCTGCTACCACTGGCTGGGCCGCAGGCTGGGCACCCTGCGGGACCAGGTGAGGGCGGGGCCTGGCAGCGCGGGAGAGGCCTGAGGAGCCCCCAGCCCCCCACCCCGGGCTTCCCTCACCTGGGCCACCTGACTTTACCTGGCCTGGTCCGAAGGCGGGGCAGGGCGGCGGTGGGGCGAGGCCCAGCAGGGCTGGGGGCCCTCTCTGTTTCAGTGCTGGGAGAACTTCGTGGGCCAGGAACTGTACCGCTTCGCGGTGATGGATTTCCTCTCCGTGCTGCTGGACACGCTTCTTGGGGAGCTGGTGTGGAGGTGAGCGCCTGGGGACTGGGGGGGGCTGGCCCCGGCTCCGCCCACTTCCGTGAGCACAGCTGCCCCTGCCCCCAGCTCTGCTGGGGGCTCTGAACTCCCCCCACCCAAAGACGGGCTCGCAGGCATCCTCGCCGTCCTGCCAGGCGCGGCAGGGGCATTGCCACCTGGGAGGCTCTGCGGCCTGGGAAGAGCAGGCCCTCCTCGGGCCTCCCAACTGTAGTCACTCTTAAAGGAGCGTTAGAGGAGGAAACACAGTGCAGACGGGGTGGGACTTATTCTCAGGCTGGAAAGGAAGAGAGGTGTCAGAACATCGCGTATACCTCACAACGTCAGTTTTGTTCAATGAAAAGGGAAGGGAGAAAAAAAGTTAGAGGTACGTTTTCAAAATGCTACGGGTCGGTGCTGGCATTTCAGGCGGGCTTCTTGCTTTTTGTGTTTCTGTGTTTTCTATGGAAACACACATTTAGTAATGAATGAAAATTAAGGTAATTTTTTTAAGGCAACGAGACTTCTGTTGCCAGCTCCGTGTGTTTTGGACGTGGTTGTGTACGCACCTAGAGAACAGAAGGAAGCCCGTCACGGCCCGAGCCCCCCAGGGCGGGGACCCCAGCATGGCTCCTGCCTTTGGTGTCTGCTGCCCACGTGGGGCTGCGGGTGCCCCAGGCCGGGGCAGGGGTGGTCTGGTGGGACGCTGGCGGGGTCTCCCGGCTGGGTCCTGCAGTCTGGCCCTTGGGTGCCCCTGCCCCAGGCTCATCGCAGAGAAGAGGCTCAAGAAGAGGCGGAAGCCCGAGTTTGACATTGCTGGGAACGTGCTAGAGCTGATTTACGGGCAGACTCTGACGTGGTGAGTGTCCCCGCTTGCCTCCTGCTGCCCGGCCCCATGTGGGGGGTGTGGGGGGTCGGTGCCCCTCTCCCCGCAGACCCTGCACTTGCCTTCTCCCGGGGCCGAGCCTGGGGACCCTGGAGACCCCGGAGCGTCGTGGGCCCTGGCACCTGTCCCGCTGAGGGGCCTGGTCTGCAGCCTCCGTGTGGTCCAGGGCCTGGTCTTGGGGTGCAAAGGGGACGGCACGAGGGCCAGCATACACTGCAGGGCCCTGTCCCCCTCCCCGCAGGCTGGGGGTCCTCTTCTCGCCCCTCCTCCCCGCCGTGCAGATCATCAAGCTGCTGCTGGTCTTCTATGTCAAGAAGGTAAGGGGCCTGCCCGCGGCCCCGGCAGCGTCTGCTCCCCAGGGCGCAGGCCGGAGCTTGCAGACACTGAGCCTCAGCCCCGCCCTCTGTCCTCAGGTCTGGGGCCTGGCTCCCACCTGCTTCGGGCAGGCTCCTCTCTGGGTCCCCCTCTCCTTGCCCACCCGTGTCCCCGTGGGCCTGGCGGGGATCCTAAAGTGCCGGGCGCAGAGCCTGGCAGCAGAGATGCTCAATTGGGGGCTGTATCGACCCTTCCAGGAGACACCGTCCATGTGCCTCTGTCTCCCCTCTGTAAACCGAGGCAGTTGGCCCAGCTAGCTCTGCCCACCCCGCGTGCTTGGATGCTGAGCGTGTCTGCCCCCCGCTCCCGACAGCTGACCCTGCCCCCTGCAAGGCCCCTGCGCCAGGTCTGCGCCCGCCGCCCCTCCTCTGCCCTCTTGGCAGAGTCTGCCTTTGTCCCCCAGGCGAGCCTGATGGCCAATTGCCAGGCGCCGCGTCGGCCCTGGCTGGCCTCGCACATGAGCACCGTCTTCGTCACGCTGCTCTGCTTCCCCTCTTTCCTGGGCGCCGCTGTCTTCCTCTGCTTCGTCATCTGGCAGTGAGTCACGGCCTGGCCTTGGGCGGGCATGGCGGGCGGGCGTGGCGGGTGGGCGTGGGGGGCCTTTGCCGGGCTGAGCACTCCTGGCTGCCACCTCCCTCAGGGTGAAGCCCTCGGGCACCTGCGGCCCCTTCCGGGGCCTGGACACCATGTACGAGGCGGGTAAGGTGTGGGTGCGCCGCCTGGAGAAGGCGGGCCACAGGGTCTCCTGGCTGCCCTGGGTCCACCGCTACCTGGTGGAGAATCCCTTCTTCATCTTCCTGGTGTCAGCCCTGCTGCTGTGAGTGGGGGGCCTCTCGGGGCGCGGGCCGGGCAGCACTCCTGGGGCCAGCCTGACCGCCTGTCTCCCGCAGAGCTGTGATCTACCTCAACACCCAGGTGGTGAAGGGCCAGCGCAAGGTCATTTGCCTCCTCAAGGAGCAGATCAGCAACGTGAGTGCCCTGCCCGCCACCCACCTGCGACAGCCGAGGCTGCTGCTCCGCAAAGACTCCCGGGTCCAGCTGCGGCTGGGAAGGGCGGCCTTTTCGGGTGTTGGGATTTCAGAGCCATTGGAGGTGGCTTGGACTTCCCGGGTTCAATGCCTTCGTTTCACAAGCAAGTGGAATAAGAGCTTAGTAGCTGCCCTGGCGACCCAGGCTGGCTCCCGTGGGCTGGCGCTTTTCGGTGGCACTGTGGCCCCCTGGCCCGGGCGCCTCCGGCCTGGCCTTGGCCTCTCTTCTGAGTTGTGTCCTGCCAGCCATGGGGCAGGCTGCTCCGAGGGCACCTGCCAGGGGCTTCCGTAGGAGAGGTTAGAAATGCCCTCCTGGCCCTGACATCAGCCTCCCCTGCTGCCATAGATTTACAGAAAAACTGCACAGAAAGTACAGGGAACTCCCACACATTCCCCCCAGATGCACAGTTCCCCTTTCTAGCGTCCTGCACTTGGGGGGCACATTTGTTAGGGCTGATGGGCCAATATGGGCACGGCTGGGCCAGGAAGGTGACCAGGGAGGGCTCAGACCCCCCTGGCCCTGACATCAACCTCTCTTGCTGCGGTTTCCCTTGTTTTTCCATTTTTTGCCCTCCCCCCACCGCATTCTTTCCTTGTGTCCTTAACGACGGAGCCCGCCAGCCAGCTGGGCACATACGTCCCCCGCGCCGTGCCCGTGGCGCTTGCTGGTGGCCGCCTGCGACTGCGTCCAAGGCTTTGTGCAAGCTCCTCCCCCTGGCGGTCAGGCCAGTGCTGGGCAGGGCAGGGTGCCGCTGGGTGTCGCCTCCCTGTCAGTCCTCCTGCTGGGGCCATCTCAGAGGCAGTGCCCGTTTTGTTGGGGTTATAAGCAGCTGTGCGGCGAAGTTACCATCCACGAACGTGGCTCTCGGCTGGGACCCCAGGAAGCAGCACTCAAAGCCGGCCGGCCACCGGGGGGTCCTCTGCTGAGGGCCTCTCCTGCCCTGCGGGACACACCAGCACCCCGGGGCGCCGGTGGGGTGGGGGTGATGCACAGCCGTGCCAGGAGGACAGGCCCGGCTCTCAGAGCTGGAGAACCGCTATCTGCTGCAGGCGGGTCCTGCCCCCCGGTTCCGAGTCTGTTGGGGCTGTAGGACTGACCTTGGCGGCCGCCCAGAGATGTTCTCCATGGGCAGGGCAGGGCGGCCACCCCTCGGCTGGGAGTCACTGCAGGGCTGAGCCAGGTGCCCGGGTGCCCAGGATGAACTTGCTGGGATCCTGACAAAACCGTTCTTTTGTCCTGGTCAAGTTCCTGTGTGATCTCAGTATCGGTAACTGCTGACTTTTATTCGGTGTCCACTCTGCCGATGCGATCTCTCCATATGCTTTTTACAGTCAGTTATCAAGAGCACCATGACAGCGATATTTACCCCCCTTTTATAGATGTCAACACTGAGGCAGAGTTAGCGAGTGGCAGGGCCTATTTTAAATCGAGGCAGACTGGCTCCAGGGCTTGTGCCTGCCCTGTGAGGCTGAGTACATTTCCCTTTTCACCTTGGCCGCTAGGAAGTTGAGTCACGACTCCTCTTTGTTTTGGTGCCTCTTTTATTTTTTTGCTGCTTGTGAAGTTGAGTATACCTGTCAGCTTGTGATGCATGAAATGCAGTTGGGGGCAGTGTGGTCCTGGATGGATGGACAGACGGATGAACGACTTCTGTTCTCTCACCTCTTGTGTTCTGGCCATTCTAGGAGGGGGAGGACAAGATCTTCTTAATCAACAAGCTTCACTCGGTCTATGAGAGGAAGGAGAGGAGCAGGTGAGGGCTGCGGTGGGGGCAGGCCACTCCTCGTGTGAGTGGGGCGGGCAGATGGGCCGGTGTGGGCAGCAGGGCCCTGCCGGAGGCCGCCTCCCACCCTAGGGGCTTCTGCATGCGTGCCGGGTGGGGAGGGAAGCAGCTGCTGGCCTCGACCAGTGGCCACAGCCCTCCCCCTCTTGGAATGCCCCTGCCTTCTCTCCTCACCCTCCCTCCTCAGATGTGGGGGGATTTGGGGGAGGACGAGAAACTGGAGAACTGTGTGCAAAAAAAGCCAGGAGCGACCTGGGGCCTCTCATGCCATCCCTGCAGCTCCTCACCCCCCTTCTTTATGTTATGTGAGCCCCTCCCCTCACTGGGGTCCCCAGGGGGTACATGCCCCTCCACCTCTGCCATGGCCACGCATGTGAGGCAAATGGCAGGCTTCACTTCCTCCCTGGCAAAACCCAGTGGCCCCCTTTCTCGCCCTTTCCTTTCTGCTTTTCACATCGTTCTGCTGGGGACGGTGAGATGCATGACATCCCAGCACATCTGTGTAGCTCAAAGGAAGGGCCCCAAATGCCCACGGATGCGGTGGCCTAGGTGACAGGAGAGGGCTGGGCTTGACCTCTTCCCTGCTGCCTCGTGGACGGACAGACACACTTCCCAGCCCCTTGGCCCCTGCCTGGCTGGAAAAGCAGGCTGAGGCCAAGCGCCTGGCGAGCCCCTGGGCCTTAACTTCCCAGGTGCTGGAGAACGTGTCTGCAGAAATGCCGCCACCAGGCTCCCCTGGGCAGCAGCGTGGGCAGGGCCCTGGGTGCTGACACGCTGTGCTTGGCAGCCCCTTGGAGGAAGACCCTGAGCTAATTTCACTATCATTCATTTCCTCATTCACTGAACAAACTAGGTCCTGGGGACCCCAGGCAGGGAGGATTCTGGGGAGAGCAGGAGGGGAGTCCTTCTGGAGGCTCTGCAAGGCCGCCAGCCTCAGTTCCCCCACGTGAGAACGTGAGGTATGGTGAGGCGGTGGTTATGGGGTGCTGGTACACCCTGCCGGGCCCGTCCCCTGGGGCCTGTGGCAGTGCTGGGCACCCCCTGGAGCCCCGATTCTCTGGCTCGCCCTAAAGTGGTACCCCAGCACCCCCCTGGCTGGACCACATAGAGCTGCTGCTAGCTGTCCGGCCTGTGGGACCCCCTCCAGCCTGTCCTAGTGCTTCCTGGCTGGAGTGTAAGTCCAGCCCTGGCCGCCTTCTGGCCCACCTTTCACTTCTCTCCGGAGCCTTCTTTAGCCTTGGCAGGCCTGAGGGTTTGTCGGGGACTTGAGATGTGTGTCCTGCGAGGGGCTTCTGGGTGTGGCCGGTGCCCACTGGCTGGCACAGGCTCCCGGGTGGCCCCTGACTCTGCTCTCTGGCAGGGCTGGCGAGACTGCAGAGGCCACGACGCCCCCGGCCCTGCCCACAGAGTGGCCGGAGGCCCTGTAGGGAGGTGGCGCTGGCCCAGCTGGCCCCAGCGTCCCTCTCGCACGCTGCCGCACATCCGTGGCTGGGACACCCAGAGTGAACCTTCGCCCTGCCTGGGACTATTTATAAATGTGTTTTGCAAAAGGTGCTTGTTCTGGGCGTCTACTTTGGACCTGGTGGAACCCCTTCCCCCAGGCCGCCTCCTGCTGCCCCCTGGACGACCCCCAGGCCAGGTGGGGGCCACCTCAGCCGCCTTTTCACTTCCTCGGGCTCCCAGAACGCCGGGGAAGTGGTGGGAGAGGGCGGCTTCTGCTGGCTGCAGCGAGTCCCACCAGTTGCCAGGCTGCCCAGTACAGGATGCTGGCGACACTGCAGCCTATTGCGGGTGTGATAGTATTATATCTAAAATAATGTACATACCTCCATTAAAACGTGACTCAGACCCGAAATGAGCACAAGCCGATGGGAAAACGGCGCCGACAGACTTGCTTGACGCGGGGTTGCCACAAGCCTTCAATCTGTGAAACGCAGTTGCCCGCGAAGCGCCGTGGAGCCCAGTGTGCCTGCAGCCAGCGCTGCTCTCCAGGTCGGGCCTCTGACGGCAGGGTGGCCAGCTGAGCTTTCACCCGCGCCGCCTGCCTCATAGACTACGAGGCGGTGCCAGCGACCCCCGGCAGGGGTGGGAGAGCTGGCCGCGATGCTGTCCTGGGCCCGCGGGGCCTCTAGATCCTCGGCTCCTCCGCGGCAGAGCCCGAGGGCTGCCACCCGGCCAGGCCTTGGTCCCCTGCGGCTGAACGGCCCAGGCCCTCCCCGCAGGGCTCGGGGCCCCTGCTTGGCGCCGTGCGTGGCGCTCAGGCGGTGCTGAACGAGCAAAATGCCAGGAAAGCTGGCCGAGGCTGCCAGCCGCGCCCACGCCGAGGGCTGGGGAAGGGCGCGGCTCCTCCGGGCACTGCTTCTCCCCCCCGGAGCTTCTCATCTGACGGGCGTCACTGTCCCTTGTGGCTAAGTCACAAAGGCAGCCACTGCAGCCTGAGGCTGCCCGCCTCCCGCGCACGCTTCTGGTGTTCGTGACAATCGGGGCACAAGCAGAGGCCACTGCCCAGGTGCGTTTCCCTCAAACACCGACAGGTGAAGCTTGGAGAGGAACTGCGTGTTTCCATCATGACTCCTGGGCAGGTTTTCCTCGAGCCACCTGAGTGTGCTTTTCTTGCACAGGCTTCTTGAATTGCCCTCTTGCCACCTGACACGTGCTCAGCTCCGCGTGTCCCGGGTCTTCCGCGGGCTCCTCTGCCAGCCCCTTCCTTGGCACCTCACCAGTGACCGGCCTGCCTTTACCACGCTGCCATAGTGTTGGCAGAACAATGGAAGGGCAGCCCGGAAGCCGCCGTGCTCCTCCGAGAGCCGCCCTGCTCCCTGCGGCCGACAGGACTGCACGGACCCCACAGCAGGAGCGGGCTCCCTGGACGCCACGCCTGCCCGCTCTCCCCGGCCCAGGACGAAAGCGCCTCACCCGCCAAGGCCGTGGGGGCCCTGACATGTCCCCCAGGAAGCAGCACTGGGACAGCTGGCACACGCACTCCAAAGGGCCCCAGACCGAGCGAAGGGGCTGCTGCCCAGGGTCATTCTGGCTTAGAATTTCAAGTGCAGGCTGTCCAATTTCTGAGTTTCATCCTTCCCGCTATTCTTGAATTTCGTTTCTTGATTGCAGCGGCCCACTCAGAGCTTTTCTCCCCAGCTTTCAAAAAAGTCGAGCCAGTTCAGCACCTTCCCTGGGAGAGGGGAACCACCCATGGCCTGGCGGGCCCCATCCCCTTGACAGGAAATGGCATGGGCCCAGAGGATGCCATGGGAATCGAGACAGACAGGACTCCAAGCAAATCACAAAGGACATTTTCATCTGTCTCCAGGGGACAGTCTATCTTTATTGTGATGAAATAGAAGCGCTGCCACTGAACCTATTTAAGGCCCTGGCGTGTGTTCTAGGGATGGGCGTCGGAATACAAACCTAAGCTTCCTGACTTCTAAGTGTGATCTGAACTTTCTGGTGAGCATGCAGTTGCTTCACTCTGCACCGGAAGTTCCCCTATGCTTGCCCAAAATGCTCTGCGAAAGTCAGCGGAGGCTACTTTAGACAAATGCCCACGAGGCCCGAAAGGCCTTCCTTAGTATTTCTGACGCCCAAACTGGGTCCCAGGTGAGACGGAGTAGAGGTGAGAGAGCTGGGACCAGGCAGGCGGGGCCGAGGCCGAGACCACACATTCAGGCAGCCGCTGCGGCGGAGCCGGCACCCTCTCCTGTGCCTGGCAAACGTTGGCACGTGATGAGTGGGAGACCGGAAACTTAGGGAGGGCAGAACAACTCTTTCTCCCAATTTCAGCACACAAAGTGAAAACTGATGATATACATCTTTGAAAAATAAAAAACACATTTATTTCAACAGCCAAGAAAAAATTGCAATTTATTAAGATTCAACAAAGCGTTGTACTTTTGAAAGCAACTTTCGGTGCATGTTCTTCGACAATCACATTCTATGAGGAAAAACATTAAAAGCCACAAACTCGTTTTTTTAATCTCAGAGTTACAGACATCTTTAATTCAAAATAAAAGGCCAAAACAAACAAACAAAACACAAAACCCAACAAGAAACAAAACTCAACAAAAACCCAAAACAAACAGATTCTTTACTTTCACCCCCAATTAAAAAATACCAGGAGTTTTCTACAACTCACTGCTGAGTGGCAGTGTGGGAAGCTGTGGATCTGGCGCACACGCAGGTGCGCAGCCATCAGATCTAGAGAATGCATGTCACGGCAACGAGATGCGATTGCTCTGAGGACATTTGTTTAGCGAAACACTACTAAATCTTGAGAACAAAAGTCTTGAACCCAGTTTGTGCATAGTTCATGATCCTCTGTAAAACCAGCTTTTGTTGATCTGCAATCTTGCAGTACCCTCTTTTTTTTTCGTTTTTTTTTTTTGCTTTTGTTTTTTCTGTTTTTGTTTTGAGAAAACCATTAAAAAGCTAATTAAAAAAAAAAGTAATGCACAAGTTTCCTGATCAAGCAGGCAGGGAGCACAATGTTCCTATATATTTTTTAAAACATACTTGAGGGTATGTTATTCCATTGTCTTTCTTCCTTTCAAAACAATCAAAACATTGATCATTTTTAAAACATAAAGCAATTTTTAATATATAAAGCACTCTTCAAACATCTATTTCTTTTGAGTCCATTATTTGGTAAATATGTAACTGCTACACATTAGAGATTAGGTATTTTCTTTTCTTTTTTTTTTTTTCTTTTTTCT
>JAQZBX010095301.1:0-11930 GCA_029593785.1 Cabassous unicinctus
GATGAAAGGACCATCATACCAAGTATTCAAATCCTTCAAATAGAAGTCCCTGTATCTGCCATTCATGCCATAATCCACTATTATAATATTTTCCTTGATTAAGAAGATAGCCCAGTCTCAATCAAATTAGTCACTGAACCAAAAAGGATGTTGTAAAACTTTTAAAATCAGATGTGAAATAATTTTCAAAAGAAATGAAATATTATAACAACAATTTTGTACTTCACTATCTAAAAATTTTCCAACCTGTTTGAATGCTAAAGTGATTTAGACTTAATGTAATATTTGATCATGAAATTTCATTTCCTAAAATTGTAAGATTTCATTAAATTTTTTAAAATTATGTTTTTTTCTAAGATCATGCAAGTTGATCAGCTGGCAATGTTTCTGAAGTTTAAAAGACAAATGATCATTGAATTGTTATTGATATGCTTTGAGAAAGATGTTTGGGGTCAAAATATAAATTAATTTCTTAGATATATATTGGGTAATACATTCCTGTTGTTTTATTTTGAAACACATTAAGTGTCCTCTTCAGTAATTTTAACAGTGAATATTTTACTAATTGCTTGAAAAGGTTTTGTGTTGGGTATTTTATTATTCTAATTTTGAAGATTAGGGAAATTATTTATAGTCAAGTATGGTTTGAATTTTAGTCAAATTCATACCTCAAGTATGTTGACCCTTGAGATGCTATCACGAAGATGGAAACTGTATACTGTTTGGCAAACGCTAGACATAGTTTCTATAATCATACGGATCTTAGAAATGTCAGAAGGACATTCTACTGAGCCTCCCCTAGGACATTTGCATTGAAATTTAGAAGCCATCCATGTGCCTTAATTACAATGCAATTTTATGCAGTTAATGCCCAAGAATTCCTCAGCCTGAACAGCTATTTGGAATTTTTCAAAACTATTGACCATTTTACATATCAAAAGATTATGAGGAAATTTAACCATCATGGATTCCTAGATTAACTATTAACATAAGTAGAACACAATGATACTAAAGCAAAACCCAAAATCTTAGAAGCATCGCAAGAAGAAATCAAGGGATAGCAATAAGAGGACTCAACCTAATGAAGAAAGAGGAGTAATGCTTTGGGTTCCATAATAGTTGCCAAGTATATGGTAGGATATTGTTATTCAATGTGGGGTCCCCAGACCAGTAGCATTGGTATTATCCAGGCTCACAATCAGAATCTGTGCTTTAGTAAAGTAAATAGGTATTTATGATGCATAATAAAGTTTGAGAAAACTGATATAGAGTAGGAAATAAAGGAAATAGCTTTATTTTATTAGTAGAACTGAAGGAAATAACCTATACTTTAGGCTCTGACCCTTTTCTCTTCTGTTTCTTACACACACTTTTCCTCTAGTCTCAAAAAGAAAAGATGACTCCACTTTATTTTTTAGTTTATTTATTTTCCTTTTAATTTCATAGATCAGTGTGAGAAAGAAGGAGACTGACCTCTTTTGGCAAAGAAACGGTTTGCTTCTTCCAAGAGATCATGAGTTAAAGAGAGTTGGATCCTTATGGCTTCAGGTTCTCAGCTACAGCACACCCTGTCTTCAAGGTAAAACATAATCATTTTTCTATTTTGGTTAGGGGTTTGGACTCTCATGATAATTAATACCTTCAATGTCAAGAACACAAAAAGAGAACAAAGAATCTCAGAGACTCATTCTATAGTAATTTTATTTTCATAAAGTTGGAGATTTTTCTTTATGCTGAATACATGGGGAGTCCTTGAAATTATGACTCTGCTACAGCCAATATCCCCCTTTTAAATGGTGGGTTATCTATTATCTTTCTCATTTTTTCTTCCTGAATGTGAATGCTAGGAAAATAAAATAAAACTTGCATAAGTAAATTGCATTGCTTGTTTTAAAGTTGGGAAAAATTTCATACACTCCAAACAATTGATTAAAAATAAGTTTTCTTTTCACTCTGAATTTCAAATACTCATGCTATATGGATAATTGAAAGTAGTCCATTTATGAATTATTAATTTTAATAAGCAGTACTATTACCACCCATGTCATTATGGTATAATTCTCAGATAAATTCATTAAATTGAATATGATGTTGGGACATGATTGAAAAAATTCTGCCAAATGTAACAAAGCCACACCAGGAAAAAAGGTTGCTTCCTTAGAATTTGTTCAAAATATTTAGTTAGCATTTCCAGAATAAACCCTCTTTAAAATCACATTGAATTAAATTTGATTTGATCCATTTGGTCATTTGAGACTTTACCTCCAAAAGCTACAATTCTGACATAATTTCAGAGTTTTCTCGCCAAATGCAATAGAAAAAAAATCTATAAAGAAATTTGAAAGTTAAAAAAAACTACATAATTTTTAAGACTAATATTTTTTAAAAGAACAAAAGTCTTGGAGGCATTTTGAAAGACACATAATACCCTGGATGAAACATTATAGTTAAAATTATTTAATATGAATATTAAAGATTGATTTTCAAAATATTTCTTTTATTAGGTTTGTGGAGAATTTAATGCATCTTCTAAATCCTAACCTCCACGTGATGACTGATAGATTTATTTCAACATCTTGTCATGAAAATTCAAGATCAATAAATCATGTAGGTAGATTGTTATGTTGCTGGCTATAATATTCTATACTTTTAGTTTCATTAAATAACTGAGACCAAGGATGCATACAGCAGAAATATAGAGAGGAAGTTTGTTTTCACTCTCTCTAGACTTAACCTCAGAGCCATATGCCTTCTACTCCAATAAAGTCTTTAATCCTGGGATTAACAAAGTTTTAAAAGAACATTAGCATTCTTGTGAATATAAAAATAATATAAATTTATTTTAGTCACTTAGGAAGATATTAAAGAACTATAAAGTAAGAGGAAATGAAAATCATCTATCCCACTATCTAGGGGTGATAAATATCCACATTTGGTAGTTATTTGACTGAGATTTTATCCTCTTTGAAATGATAACTGCATGTACTGTTTTGTATCTTGCTATTGATTGATAATACAAAATCATTGATTTTGCTTTAAAATGTGCTCCTTTTAAAAATGAACATATGTCTGGTATAAAATTCAAAACTGAGTGTATAAGGTAAAATATCAAAGTTTATACTTGCCCTTTTAAAATGTCTGTTACCCAAAGTTAACCATAGTTAACAGTTCAATACATAATGGCAAATTTTTTATGTATTTAAGGTGTGTGATGGGTGGTATATATACAAAACAGCTGATTAATATTCCATAGTATGATTGTATAACCTTTTAGTTTATTTCCAAATGTTCTCTATTAAAAGCACACTACAGTGACTATGCATGCACATATATTTTACAGACTTAAATTATACTTTAAACATTTCTGAGAGGATTGCTAGAGATAGAATTTCCTGTTTAATAGATATGGATATTTTAAATTTGGATACATTCTTTCAAATTTTCTCCAAAATGTTCTTGATTCCATTTACATGCTATATTTGAGGATGTTTGATCCTTTGTTAATCATTAATACTTATCATTTAATTATCATTAATCATAATGATAATTATTATGATTAATCCATCATTATGATTAATCCTTTTCATGTTTGCCAATTTGATAGAAAAATAGGATTTCATTTTTCTTTTAATTTTCAGGGCCATTATTATGATTATTAGTGAGCTTGAACATCTTTCATATACTTAGTAACATCTTTTTTTGCTTCTTGGATCAGTTTTTTTTTTAGCTCAATTTTCTCTCATGTTTGTTTATTAATGATCTGTATAAGCTCTGTTACCTATGTTGCAAGTATATACTCTCTAAGGATTGTTCTAAGATTGTCTATGGCATATTTAACATATAATTATATGTTATGATTATATGTTAGTTATGACATTTAATTTGCATGTTGTAGTCTGCTTTTATTTTTAGTCCATTAAATTAATTTAGATGTTTCTTTTTAAAATGCATATCTATATGAATGTATGCATGTGTTTTATTCGTGAAATTGTAGGTTTGCAGAAATATTATGAAGAAATTACTCCCAGTCACACACACAGTTTTTCTTATTATTAACCTTTTGCATTAATGTGTTACCTTTGTTACAAGGGAGGAAACAATCTTATTATAATTATCTTATTTAATATAGTCCATAGTTTACAGTAGGGCTCACTGTATTGTACAGTTCTATGATTTTAAAAAAATACTCTGATATTATACATACAACCTAAAATTTCCCCTTTTAAGCACATTCAAATATACAATTCAGTGCTGCTAATTCCATTCCCAATGTTGTGTTACCATCATGACCATGCATTACCAGGACTTTTCTATCACCCCAAACTATAGCCTGCTTTTTAAGCAGCTATTTTTGTAAACAGGAATAGCTTGTATCTATAGAGCACTTACCATGTACCAGGTAGTACTCTGAATGTTTTACAAATATTGACACATTTCACACTCATTACAGCCCAATGAGTTAGGTCCTGTTGTTATCATTTTATCTTCCTCATTATAGAAATAAGAATAGTGAGGCAAAGTGGAGTTAATTGCCTTAATTAATTGCCTAAGCTTACACGACTAGAAAGAAACTAGCAGAACTAGGATGTGAACCTAGGCTTTGGTCTTCTAAATCCTTAGCGAAGAAGGCATGTGGGATTTTGAAGACTGTGAATACATCATAAAGACTACTGGTACGCTGAGGATGGCCTTAAATGATATGGACCATGAGCAGTACATGGGGGCCATCTGCAGGGGACTTTCACCCCAGTGAGTCTCCCTAAATGCCCCCTACTGCCATCTCTTTTCTCCTTCACTATAGAGTGAAATCTTAACATCAGTGCTTTTCTTTGGCAGAAGGCTTCCATGCCTCTTAAGATTAAACAAGAACAACAATATTGAACATATTAATAAGGATAATGTTGTAAACTTTCATTCGCCTTTATACTTCTGGTGACTATGTTTCTGATAATTTCCTAAGTACAGGAATTTATTTAAAAAGTGGATAGGGAAAGCATGAGGGAACTGAGATCTTTTGGGACCTGCAGTCTGGCCCTTCAGAGAGAGAAAGGTAAGACCTAGAGCATCAGATAGAAGGCTATGGAGATATGCTGCTGCTTATGCCACGTTTTGCCAGGCAGGGGTTCTCTTCTAATTCCCACAAAATGGAGGGAAGTTCATGCCTCACCACTTAATCAGTTCAGTGAGGACACTCTGGGCCATTCAGAGTTACACATCAATTTATTTCCACCAGTTTGCAAGTCTTATCGATTAAATGAAATAATCAACCATCAAATTTCCTCTTCATTTTATAACATATATACAGGTCGTCTGTATGCCTATTTCAACCATTCTAACAGCTTTATAGACATTTGAAGCAAGCTATTAAATTGGTCAAAATGATATTTATCAGCAATTTAAAATAACTATATATGCATATGTAAATGTATATATAAAAACCTCACTTGCTTTCTTCAGTAAATATTAAAGTACAATTTCCCCATTTTACAGATGAAACCATTACTCATTATATTACAGCTTTTGTTTTTTTGTTCCAAATGTTTATTTTGTTACAGGCTGGTGTATAGATCTGGTATTCTCCTCTAATAGAATCATTAAGTATTTTTGTCATTTTTTATGTAACCCTAGAAATTATGGTTTATATGGTTATTGTTTCTTGAAAGATTGGTGATATTATTTTTAAATGCTACCCAGTATAAGAAGATTAAAGGATATATTACCAATAACTTTAAAAAGTCAGTTTTCCAACCTTATTCAGTCATGATTTCAGTGTGTGGGTGAAATAAATTAAAACTGTATTGACTCAGAGTATTAAAGGATTTTATGCTTTCCTTAGGAAACCTTCACAACTCATCCATTCTATAAAGTCATCAGACTGTTAAAATTTCATTTTGAAATAGAAATCTACTCAGCAAAAGTTTATCTGATGGTATCAAATTGTGGAGTTCTGTCTTTACCACTACTATCAGAAAAGAACTATGAAAATAATCCAAATGTGAAGCATGTATACTGAAAACATCATTTTAAAATTTAAACTTAATTTGTTGCAATTTTACAAATTTAATATGGCATATTTGTAAACATAAATTATTTTGCTACCTATATTAAAAAAAGAAAACTCAATGAGAATAGTAATTGAAAGCCACAAAATTTCCCTAAAGTTTGGTAAAAAAGATACATTCTCCTCATCCCTCTGCAGTTTTTTTAAATTGCATTTTTAAGTACAAATTTATATGTCCTTTGCTCATGCACAGTGCTTTGGCACAAAGTTTCCTTTTCTCTGGGCATTGGTTAGGTGCAGTTATTTTAGTCTGGTAGTATTTAAGCTTTGCTTTTTTGGTGCTATTCTTAAAAATAGGCTTGATTTTGAAAAACTGAAGAGGGTAAAGAGAGAGTAAAGGCAGCTGGACCATGCCAATTTTCATCTGCAATTAAGAATCCTGTATGATAATATATTGCATATTTATACATGAATGCACACATACACACACACACACATATATATTTATAGAATTTGAGACTGGAAGGGACTTTAAGTGATCATCTAATCCAATGCATATATACATATTTATAAACATAAACCACCTATATGCTCTCTGCAGGCTTTAGTCTGGGTATTTCAGTTTTGGAATGAGCACTTGCCAGGATTAAGGTAGGGCTGGACCACCCACATAAACAAGACCACCCAGGGAAAAACTTGAGACCTGGGCAAGCAGAGCTGCCAGACATGTCTTGCAGAACATCTGGCCAACCCAGCACCTGCTGCCTAGCTCCAAACAGCTGGGGCAATGGCCACATGGGCCCAGCTGCTTTTAGGATGGGCACTGACAAAGACCACTGCTTCTTGGGCATCTGTCAACTTTTGCTATGTTTGGTGGAGGAAATTTGGCAGGGAGCTGTGTGGTCTACCAGCTAAAATTTAAGCTGATTAGTCATAACCAGAATCGTAAAATCATAGGGCTGGAAGGAACTTCTAGTGAAGTAGGTCTCAAACTTTGGTGTGAATTAGAATAACATTGGGAACTTACTAAAAAGGCAGATTCCCAGACTCTATGCCTTACAGAGTCTGATTCAGTGAGTCCTGGGTGATGCTATTTACAATTGATTTTGAGTCAAAAATCTTGTGTTAGTTTGACTCTCAGAGCTATTTCATTCTTAGGCATCTCCCTCTCTTAGGCTCAGTTCTTTCTCTGTAAAATTGAAATAATGATATCTGCCACACCTGCTTTAGAACCATTGAGAGACTCAAGTTTCCCAATGCATCTGAAGTGCCAACCTGGGAAACCTTTTAGAAATATATGGTGTTTTCATTATTTTAACCTCCTCCCGATAGCAGCAACCATTTCAGTTTAGCTCTGACAGCAAAGCCATCAATCAATGTGAATTTCTTTACGTACAAATTCATCAACAAGAGGGATTTCAAACTTTGGTCGAAAGTCCCACACCTGGGTAAACTTGTCATAACTGTCACCTTTATAATTCACCTCTGAACTTCTGTGGAGTGTAGTGCAAATAAATCATTTTTTTGATGCCTGAATGTCCATCAGAAGAGAATGTGATTTTCATTCTCTCAGTTTATGTGCTAAACTGAATGGCAACTAAATCCCTGTTTTTATCTCTTTTCTTGGATTTCTGACCATTTTTCTGAACTGATTTAATCTCTTCCTCAATTGAGTTATGGAAAATGATCAGTCCTTTCACCTTGGAGTCTAACCTGTCTCTCACTTGATTCTCAGATGTTCTTTAAATTCTAATTTTAGCTCAAAACTTCATATGTCTATATCATATCTAGTTTACTTGCAGGATGATTTGTTTAAGGCTGTTAATCCCTTGTACTTTACTATATCTTGTTTATTTATTTATTTATTATTTTTATGAAGAAGGTAAGAATACATATAGGCACATCAAATATTTGTAATTGCTTAAATGATTTAGCAGCAAAGGAAAGATGTGGACGTGTTTATGTTCAAATTCGAGTCATAATGAAAATGTTTGTTAATTCAATATATTTTAAAGTGGATGTGTCAAATGTGAAAATCTTTGTACAGTACTTTGGGTTGTGATTTACATTGTCTTTCCCTGGAATCCTACTAAGCAAATACAAATTTTAAGTACAGCATCAGATAATATTAAGAATATAAAATTATACAGAAACTTCCTAATATATTTGAGATTGTAGCATGATAGAGGAAACACACCACTTGGTTTACTAATTGAATTTTTTTGCCAGAAAATGAAAACCTAGAAATTTATCACCACGTGTACTACATTAGGACACAGCAGGTTACTATGTACTTTCACTAAACACTTTGGTCATAGAAAGCATACGTTCTGATGACATTATTTAGAAAGCCAACCATTTTCTGTAGGAAAGACATTTGAAGAGGAGAGAAATACATGAGTTTTCTAAGGAACTGTAACTACTGAACCTATACTACCCTTCGCCACCTGTTCATGTTAACTTGTTGATACTCCCAGGAATATGTAGCTATTATGGTAGAATCTGTGCTTATAGTACTGTAGATTCAGGGTAGCATTGACCTGTTTGATTCCAAGGACTAAAAATTTTTTTCCTTATTGTAATTGTGCGAGACAACTAGCTAGGAATCTTGGAATCCCTTTCCTTACTGGAGCAGAGAATAAGGTTTTTATTGGCCATAAAAGTCAAAATTGGAGTTGGCCCCTTACTCCCTCTTTAGCTGCCTAGTCTTCACTGCTATAACTGCCTCTAATTACATAAGCAATAAAAATGGCTAACATTAAAAAGAAAAACTTACTTTGAACCATTCTACTGTTTTACATTTAGCCCTAACAATAACTCTTTGAGATTGGTATTATTAGTAGCTTCATTTGTATTAATAGAAAACTGGAACTTATGGAGTTTAAATACATTTCTGGAGATAAAATAGTAAATGGTGGATCAGGGATTCAAACCCAGGTCTTGGGTGCAGGAAAATTAAATTGAGGCAAGAATTACATAATAGGTAAAAGAGAAGCCACCAGTAATTAAAAGAACAAACTAGAAAGAGTCTTAGAGGCTGGCTAGTCTGTCAGTCCTGGAAAACAAAATAAAACAAAATATAAAACCTTGAATATTTAAGATGGTACAGGAATTTCATTTTTATAATAGGTCTGCTTATTTTCTATAATGGATGAAAGAGTCAATGAGCAGCAATAAAAGGATATTAGAAAAACACAGCTGTGTATTCGGAAATAGCATGATGCACAGCAATGCCCAATCATGGGAGGTTACGGAATTGCTGCTTTTAAGAGTTTAAAGGGGACAGAATACAACTCTCTGGGTTGGAATTTGTGAAGGTTCAGATGGAAATAAGGCCCCCTTATTTCAGGGCTTTTCCCTGAAAGACAGTCACCTAAAGGAGAAAATATGCCTTATGAAGTTGGCTGCATGGACTAGAATTTTGGTCTTCAATATGAAGCTGAGAATATAGTAACATTTGTCAAGAAGATATAAATGAGGCCAAATATAATGGAGGCAAAAGGAAGACACAGGAAACTACAACAGGCGCTTAGAAGCTAACCATTCTGACTGGAATACCAAAAAGAATGCTAGAACCCTCAGAAGTAAAGAGCATCCCCCTGGTAGTTCTGTGGAAACTTTCCCATGTTTCATGGACTCTGATCCATAGGTCGAAATGGAACCTTGAACTTGCCCCCCTGCTTCCCATTAAAAAGATGGAAAGCAAGAAATTCTGGAATTCTTGACCTAAAGCAGAAGTAAACTTAAGAAATACCTTGCTTAAGGAATGGAAATTAATGAGCCCAGTCAACACTTTTAAAAAGGAATACATTCTGTTAATGGTAGTATTTTGGGGGAAATTTGAGGCATGCTTTTGAGAAATTCAAATAGTAGTCATTTTATTTTAGTAATTACCTTTCTTATACTGACCCAAGTTGCATATGCAAGAAATCAAAGAAATCTAAGAAATCTAAGAACCGATTTATATTTTCATCAAGGTTTAAAAATAGACTCTAGATATATAAACATGTTTGACTCCAGCAAGAATGACTTCTTACATGTAGTATTTGGAAGTGTACTATTACTGAAGAAATAGTGGACTGAGAATCAGAAGAATGTGTGT
The DNA here is from genome assembly GCA_029593785.1 of Cabassous unicinctus. Lineage (NCBI taxonomy): Eukaryota > Metazoa > Chordata > Mammalia > Cingulata > Chlamyphoridae > Cabassous > Cabassous unicinctus. The sequence goes on from JAQZBX010095301.1 coordinate 10,104, forward strand.
TCCAGCTGATGCTCTGGCTCTTAATTTGGACAGGCAGTAATAGGGAAGTCATGTCACTTCTTGGTACTAATTTCCTTCTCTGTGAAAAAGCAAGCATGTATTAATAGATGATTTCCGAGGCACTTTTTGTCTCTAAGATTTTATAAAATTCTCAACTGTTATTCATGGGCTGAAAGTTAATGATTTGTCCAGGAAATTTTTGGTTTGAACAAGAAAGTATGGGTACCACAAAGGGGGTTTAAATCATTTTTAAATTCTTACATAGTAAGCTCGTTATTAATCATCCTTGGTGGCTCATAGTGAAGTTCCAAAGGATGGAACTGGCAGCCATCATAAATAGTAATCATTGGCATATGTAAGCAGCAGCTCTGCAGATATTTGTCTTTGCAAACTCATATTGATGGAGGCACCTGTTCAGAATATCAGATACTACGAGAAACCCTGTAGAAACAAACAACTGAAAGCAAATCATTGCTAACATTTAATTGGAATGAGTGTTATTTGTTGCATAAACACTCTGTGGTCAATAATTTCAGTCCCAGCTGGAAAATAAATTGATGAGAGAGTGCAATGAATAGATGATTGTGCTAAGGTAGTTTGTAGTACTCATGTAAACAAGCATCAACTGATCATTCCCTATTCCTTCTTCATCACTAGTTCTCAGAGGTTACTGTGCATTGATATTACCTCAGGAGTTTTTAAAAACTTCTGTCTCCCAGGCTGCATTTCATACGAATTAAATCTGAATTATTAGGGATGGGTTACAGGCTTTGGTAGATTAAAAAAAATTCTACAAATGATTCCTTGTGTAAAGTTGAGAACCACTGTTTTAAATAATTTAATTTCTTTTATATGAAGCTCTTAAGAGTTTCTAAATGTACTTGATTTAAGAAAAACAAAGAACTATGGAAAGACTAAAAGCTGGCTTTTCGTTTCAAGACAACAGGAATGGTTGCTCAAAACTATTTTCATGATTTTACAGTAATCTGATGCTACATTTTCACATAATTAATAATGTTGCTTTACTATGTTCAGATATTGTAGTAAATACTTACAAATAGATTATGGAAGCATTAAAATTTTCCCACCTTACTTAATTCAGCATTAAAAAAATTTGATTCTTCTTCATCTCTACTAAATAATGATATGAAATTCACAGAACTTTTTTGATTGTCATTAAAGTGCTCAGCTTTGCTAAGACCACTTGAATATGGTCATTATTAATCTGAACCTTTTGGTTAACTTGTTTACCTCTATTCTTAAGTTTTCTGTCTCTCATAGATAAAGGGTTTTGCTACCTTCCAAAAAAAATGTCATTTCTTCTGTTTCTGCTTCCTTTATTGCAAGCTCAACCTTCAATTAAGTTAGAAACTTGAAATGTTAACTCCTATAGTGATTGTATCTTTTCTTGAGAATTATTGCCCAAGATTCTTGTATTTATCCAAATTGTTGATTTCCTTTTTTTAAAAAATATATTCAACACGAAATTAAAGATAATGCTAACACTATTGCTCATGACCATTTCGACTCTTCATTATTGACTCTGCATTGCATTTTCCTTTTCTAACAGCTTTAGATTCTTTTCATTCTATAGGCAAGGAGCAGCTTTTTTTTCATTTTTTTTTTTGAAGGAAATTCAGTGGAATTCTCCTTTGAATACTATGTTCAGGGAAGTGGATGTGGCTCAACCAGTTGGGCACCTGCCTACCACATGGGATGTCCCAGGTTTTGTTCCAAGTGCCTCCTGGAGAAAGTAAGCAAACAAAGAGCAGACAGATGAGATCTGGGGGAGGGGGGGTGGATAAATAAAAATAAAAATAAAAAAAT
>JAQZBX010095302.1:0-11937 GCA_029593785.1 Cabassous unicinctus
AATTAGATATCCATGGGAAAATGGATGAACTTGAGTTCTTACCTCATACCATATGGCAAAATTAATTCAGAGTGAACCCCAGACCTAAATAGAAAAGCTGAACCGTAAGACTTCTGACCAGAACATAGCAGAAAATCTTCATGACCTTGGGTTAGGCAAAGAAATCTTATAGATGCCAAACTCGCCATCTACAGAGAGAACATTGACAAGTTAAGCACCAAATTTAAAACGTTTTTAACTTCAGAAGAAACCACTGAGAAGAAGACAAGCCACACACTGGGAGGAAATACTTGAGAATTTATCTGATAAAGGACTTTTTCTAGAATAAAGACCCTTTACAACTCCACAATGAAAGGACAAACCACCCACTTAAAAATGGACACAAAGCTTGAATAGACATTTCACTAAAGAAAATATCCACAAGGAAGATTGCTCGATGTCCTTAGTCTTGAGGGAAATGCAGATCAAGCCCCAGTGAGATACCATTTCACACCTAATAGAGTGGCTCTAATCAAAAAGAGGACAGTAGCAAGTGTCGAGAAGGATGCAGAGAAAAAGGACCTTTCCTACGTTACAGTTTCTCAAAATTCTTCAAAAAGGTAAACACAGAGTTACCATTTGACTCAGCAGGTACACTCCAAGGTATACACCCAAGAGAAGTGAAAACATACGTCCATCCAAAGATTTGTACGGAATGTGAAGAGCAGCGCATTCCATCCAGTAGCCGAGCCCAGGAGGCCTGTGTCCACCAGGCACCAGTGATGGAGCCAGTGGAGCGTCTGAAGCAATGCCAGGGAGCCGAGTCCTGGTCCACGCTCCCAACACGGATCAACTGTGAAAACACGGTGCTGAGCGGAAGAAGCCAGCGGCGAGAGCGCACACATGCGATTCCGTTCACTTGAGATGTTCAGAAAGCAGATCGGGGCTGCCAGGGGCCTGGGGTCACGATGGGGATTGGCTGCAAGCAGGCGCCAGGGAACCTGGGGTGATGGAAATGGTCTAGAATTAGATCGCGATGATGCTTGCACAGCCCAATAAACTCTGAAAACCATTGAGTGTACAAGTACAGCGGGTGAACTTCATGCTGCGTAAAGCTGCAAGAGAAGAGGAGGAGGAGGGGAGGAGGAAGAGGAGGTGGCTGAGGAAGGAGAAGCGCCGTGGAGCATTCAGACGCGGGCTTGAATCCCGGCTCGCACGCTCGTGGCGTGACGTTAGACAGGATGTGCGTCTCTCTGAACCTCGGCGCTTCGTCTTCTCTCTGCAGAGGAGGAGTGGCGCGTGTGCTGCCAGGTTCCTGTCAGGAGGGGCGGCCTAGGGGCAGTGCTTGGCACATGGGCGGCCCTCAGTGTCTTTGGTTTGGAGCGTAAATTCTCCACCCTTCCCACCTTGTTCCTGCTTCAGGGTCCCCAGCATGGGCGCCCATGGAAAGCCCCCTGAGACGTGCTGGGTGGAGAGGCGGCGGCCTCTGGGTGGATGCTCCGGGAAGCGTGTGCGTCCTCCTTGCTGATGCAGCTCGTCACCAAGGGGTCCTCCCCCTGCTCCCGGGCTGTGGGACAGAAGGTGATGTGTCAGTGAAATCTTGGCACGCTTATTTTGTGCGAGCTACTAAGAAAGGAACAATGAAAACTTGGATTTGGAAACTTTTTGTTATCAGAGTTTTAATTCTAATTTTCTGTTGAATATCCCTAACCTATAAAGCCTGTAGTAGCCCCTTGGAACCAGCTGTGTTCGTAATTTGCTGCAGGGTTGCCAAGGATTTAAACACCTCTCGCATCGTCAGACCTCTGAAGGGCTGCCAGAGGAGGTGAGGGGAGCCGCTGTGCGTTTCAGCGTCCCGTATCAGGCTCCTGAAATGCCTGCACACTTTTCTTTTTAATCCTTCCCAATAAGTTACGCTGCAGCTAAAAAGATACCAAACAGTAGCAGCTGGGGTTCAGGGAAGGTCCTGCTGGGGTCCCTGGAGGCCCACTCTGACACTTGACAGTTTCAAGACCTCGAGTTTTTCAGCTCGGCCGGGAATGATCAGATTTGGAGTCGAGAAAATTCTAGATGGCGTAGGTCACAGTATCAGAGCATTTAATTGATTTCAATTAGGGATATACCTTTCCAGGGATCAAAATAGGGATCTTGCATCCTACAGACGTTATCCCTTCACACCCACTCACCAGTCCAGGGCATGCCGAGACCCTGAGAGGGCCACACAGGAGGGCGTGACAGGCGGAATTCGAACTCGGGCTTTTGGGCCCCAGACGCAGTGCTAGGTGTGTGGGAAACTCTCTCCTGCTGCCACAGTAAGCTGGAGACCAAGTTCCGTGGTGAGGATGGGGTCAGATCGAAGCAGCCAGCTGGATGGGCTGAAAAATATCACTGTCCTGTGGCAGAATCGAGTCACCTTTTAGAGACTAAAACACACTTCCCTGGTCCCTAGTCACAGTGACCCCCCCCACCTTGAAATGCCTTTGCATGTTTTTTTAGAACTTTCCAAGTAACTTATGTTGCACCTCTCTGTCTCAGAGCTTTCTCTGTCTGTCTGTCTGTCTATCTGTCTGTCTCTCCCTCTGTCTCTCTCTAACTCTCTCTTTCTCTCTCTCAACTTTGACCAAATTCTCATCATCCACTAATTTTTCTTGAAGTGGGCAGAACCAATTTACCAATTGCAGGATTAAAATTATCTTCTAGGGAGAGGATGTGGCTCAAGCGGTTGAGTGCCTGCTTCCCACATGGAAGATCCCGGGTTCGATTCCTGGTGCCTCCTAAAAAAACAAACACACAAACAAAAAAACCAGCTCAGGGGAGCTGATGTGGCTCAGTGGTTGGGTGCCACCTTCCCACATATGAGGTCCTGGGATCAGTCCCCATCCCTGGTACCCCCTCCCCCCAAAAAAGTCTATCTTCTATTTCCTCAATTAATCCTTAAAATGGATATCTTCTAGATGAGATTTTTAGGAAGCATGGTACAGCAACTTCCTGAAATTGGGGAAACACTGGACTTGTGAGCAGCACATTTCTACACCATCCTGGATAGTATATTTCCTGGGACGATTTCCATGGGAACAGGTTGTTTTGATCCATCGATTTGACTTGTTAGAGTTTTTTTCACCCAGTAACATCTTGGCCCTGTGTTTAAGAGTAGAAACATTTGAATTGGAATTTTACCAATGTAGATGGATTTTTGTTGAAAAAATACTTTCTGAGCAGAAAACCATTAAGGCAATTTAGGACCTTCATCAATTTTCTGTATGGCACAGTTAAGCTACTTCCAGTTTTTTCCCATTTCCATTTTAATTTTACTAAAATTGTTTTCATTGGCACAATTTCTTTTCTTCTATATAAATTCATAAAATGTGTAACTACAATTTGTTTTAGTTATCAGTTTTTTAATATCATGAATATTGCCATTATGAATTTTCTTACAGAACCATTATTTATATTAAGACAAATTTTCCTGGTGATTTGATTTTTTACCATGTGAATATTTTCAGCCATATTTAGTTTCATTTTGTGCTGAATATTTCTACTGTCTACCGGTGATACTCACCATAAAATAGTGTTAAAATTGGATGGTTTCTTTTTTCGCCTAATGATTCATCTGTGGGCTCTGATTAATCTGTGGTATTACTAAGTGAAACCTTCCATATGTTTCCAGGCACTCTGAGTGCCTACACTTATTGTCCACACTGTCGAACATATCAAGAAAAGAAAAGGCAGAGCCAACCTGGTGGCTTCATAGGTATCTCTTTGGTAGCTTTTTGTCCGTTTTCTTTTTGAGAAGAGTCATTTTCTGGCTCATTCCCCTGATTCTTACTTGTATCTCCCTGCCCACTTACCACTAAAATTACCCCAGCTTTTCCTCTGTGTAGTTTTCATCTGCAGCGACCATTCCCGTGTCCCATGAGCTTTCTGCTAGGCTCCGGAACTCTGCTTGGAGTTGGACGGCACCTGCCTGGGTGCGCTTCCTTCCCGCCCGTACCCTCCTCTGTCCCCTGCTGCCTCTGCCCCATTCTTGCCAGAGTTATTATGAGGCTACCGCGTCACCTTTTGGACCTGCTCCTCCACACATACCTTACGCATTCAGCTGTGCCCACGAAATAAAACATACTCTGCGAAATTCTCCCGTGTTGGCTGTGCACAGGTAGTATTGGTCCAGGGTGGAGACGTAGAGTAATATCAATGGCTGTTTCTCATTAAGTGCTTTTCTGTGCAAAGCCTCCTGCTGAGGTCTTCACCTGTATCATCTCGTGTAAACGGCGGCTCCTCCTTGATGTGTAGACATTACCATCATCCCTATTTTATTTATGAGAAAGCCAGTTCTCAGAAGAGGACGGTGGTCTGCCAAAGACCAAATAGCCAGAGCCGGCGTCGGCGCAGGTCCGCCTGGCATCGCTGTGCTGCGGCCACTGCCCACCATGGTGCCCTGGGAGAGGGGCTTGGGTTCGAAAGGCCACGAATCGGGCGGCTTAAGACAAAGGAAACTTATTCTCTGACAGTTCCAGAGGCCGGAAGACGGAAATCGAGGTGTCAGCAGGCTCTGCGCCCTCGGAAGGTGCTAGGGGAGGGTCCTCCTGGCTTCCTGCGGCTTCGGGGGCCCCTGTCGTCACGTGGCCTTCTCCCCGTGTCCTGTGTCCAAACCTCTCGCTTTTCCCTGTAAAGACACTGGTCATACTGGATTTAGGGCCGCCCTGGTCCACTATGGCCTCACCCTATTTCCAAATAAGGTCACGCTCCCAGCTACTGGGGTTAGCACTTGAATGTACCTTGGGAGTCGGGGCACAGTTCAGCACTCCAGGGAGCCAGGCCCTGGGCGGCAGTTTTCCGGGCTCTCAGGAGCAGGTGGCACTTCCTGTCATCCGAGAATCCCACGCTCTTCCCCCAGACGGCCAGCCTCACCCAGCCCTCCATCTTCCCCGTCCCGTTGACCGCGCCGTGTCCGGCTGGCCTTGGCTGCACCGCCTGCTTCTGAAAGCCTGGGCCCAGGTGGGTGGGAAATTCCAGACAGCCCAGCGCCCCTTGGGGCTTCTTGAGGACATGGGGGCTTGTTTGTCCAGTGGGAATCCGCTGATGCCTGGCCTCCTGTGATGCCTGTGAGGTGGTAAAGCAAGCGCGTGGGGAGTCCCGCCAAGTCCGAAATACCTTCTGGAAGAGACGAAGGCTTTTGGGAAAATAGCATGCTAGGCTTTTTTTCCCCAAGGGCAATTCCTTTTTTGGGGGGAAAGCCAGAATCGGCTAGTGTCAGCTGGTCTAGGGCAGGGGGCAGGGAGTCTCCCAAATGCGGGCTGTTGGCGCGGAGTGTCAGAATTCCTGATTGCCTCTTTTTAAAAAATGCCAGCCTGGGAGAGCTGGAAACCAGATGTCTGAATTCAGAATTGTGGTATCTGGGGAAATGCCACACGATTTTGAAGAGTCTAGTTTTGGGGGAGGAAAGGGTTGGAGATTTTGTTTTTCCAGAGCCTTTGGAAGTCTGGATGCGCATTGAAGCCTATGTTATTTCTTCTTCCTATATAAACCCAAACTTGTGGGAACGTATCGTGGGTTGGAACTGAAGCCACTTTCTGATGCAAACATGTTTACTTGTTTTTTGAGGTTGGGAAACTTGACCGTATAATGACTGGATGGAGAATTGTAATGATAGCTGTAGGAAAACTGTCCTGTAGCTCCTCTCTTTTGGCGGATACCCTTTCCAGAATGTTCTTCATAGGCCTCCAGATAGCTTGGTGAGGCAGGGGTGGTAAGTGGTATTCTCGTCCTTCCTACGGGAAGATGAATTGAGGCAGGGGGTGGGGGCTCGCTGACCTGGCATGGGCCTGGGAATCACAATCCTGAATCCACACAGCCGTTTTCCTCATCTCGGGCCCACTGGGGGTGTCTTTTACTATCGTCCCACATCTGGCCGGCCTCTGGTTCGTGTCTGCAGACTTGAAATCCTTCCTGTGGCATGAACGACATCCCCGAAACAGCGACGTCACTTCATGTCAGATGAGGGCAAGGCGCGCTCACCCACCCACATCACACTCTCTGAAGCGCTTGTGTTAATTCAGCAAAATGATGGCACGGAGCCATGTTGAAATGCTCTGCTGAGAAACAGAAATGCCCCGTAATTACAATCAGTTCGCATCGGCGAGGCTGTGAAAGGGGGAAGGATGACGACAGAACCAGGGTGAGGAGAAGGTCAGCGGCGCGAGAGAGCTGGGCGAGGCAGGGGCGGCAGGGGCTGCAAAGTGGCGTGGAACACTGCGGCACGTGCTTCAGGAAAACAGTTAAAGGAACGGGCAAGTGGGCTGGGACTCGAGAGTGAAAATTCAAGGCCCCCTTGCCCGGCCCGGGGCACCAGGAAAGCTGGTGGTGCAGAGACCCCCCATCTGATAAAACAGCTCTCTGCACCCGCCTCCCCTGCTCCAGTTCTGCTCTGGTCCCTGGCGGGCTCTGAATCATATAGAACATTCCAGTTTAGCGGGACCTCAGCAGCCCTGGACAGCTCTCTTGGCTTACTGATGGGTAAACTGAGGCGCAGAAAGAGAGGTACTGGGGACGCGGCTGCTCAGTGACCGGCCTGGGGCTCCCGCCTTGGGGTCCCGGCACCAAGCCCAGGTCAGAGCCTCTCCTTTGACATTGTCGCCTCTCAGACGGCATCCCTAGTGCGTTGCTTCTCCACGTGGGGTCTGGGGAGCAGCAGCAGATCCCAGCCTACTGAGTCTGAACCTGCCCTGAGGTTCACCTGAGGGCCAGAAGCACTGCCCTGAGGCCGCCCCCCTTCCCACCTGACCCAGGTGACCTCTGCTCCCTTCCTCTCCTCCTAAACGCTCAGGACTGTTACCTTTTCAGGAGTGTGGACAACTGCAAATTCATCTCCTTTGAGCATTCAGAGTGATAACCTCCCACCGTTCTTTATTATCGCTTATTCATAATAACTGTACTAGTAGATACCTGCTCTCCAGAGAGTGCTTCACAGCTTACAAGGCCCATATACGCTTTCTACTGTCAGGAGAGTACATGGTTGCCAGCACCGGCTCTGTAGCTAAATTGACCGGTGTCTGTAGACAGTGAGTGCAAAGAACCATTCCAGCTTGATCCTTCTCTGTTTCTAGAAATAAATCCATCTTCCTCCTTGGCTTGGCTGTGAAAATCCAGGAACCCAAATACCGTAGAAGGTTATTTAGCCTGGCCAATTGCTTAAACAGAAGGAATGATGTATTCTTCAATTTTAGAATTCGAAGCTACCTGCACATCCATGTAAATTCAACAAGTAAACTAGAGATACCGCAAAATAAGTGAGATATTCTAATGACTCCCTGGAATATTACTGCCATTATTACTGTAATTGACATGCTTGGGAAGATGAAGGAGGAGGCTGCAGCAGTAGCGCTTTTGAGTGGGTGAGTGAGTCAGTAAGATTTTAGAGGGAAGCCAGTGTCAAGGTGTTTCATGCTAGAATGGCAGGGTGCAGGCCGAGTGACAGTGCTCTGACCACATGCAGAGGGCAGAGGTGGAGGGGTGGGCTGGGAAGGCTTTTGGGGAGAGAAGGCCCTTGGAGGAGGTTCCTCAGGAAAGTGCGCAGCTCTTTGTGCTTGGGCAGTGGGCGGCATCTTTTCATTACAAGTGTGGGGGTAGCACGGAACAGACGGAAACAGAGGACGCGAGGAGGAGGGAGGAGGTGAGGACTCAATATGGAGGGAGGAGGGAGACCGGGGCAGGGAGCAGTGGCAGAGGAAGGCTGACCGTCGGGGTGAATGGCCGTGCCGAGCTCGGGGGGGTGATTTAGAGAACAAGCCAGAGGGCCCAAGAAGCACCAGACGGCCACTCGAGAGTCTCCTAGGAGGGGCTTTTCCTACCTGGCCGGAGAGCCGTTCCAGACTCTGCCTCCGAAGCATCAGCGTGATCCAGGGATCTGATTTAACCCAGAACCTCTTGCCAGGCCAGCACCTCCCAGCACCCCTGACGGTCTCTCCTTGCAGAGATGCCTTTATGTCATTGCAGTGCTCGGTAGAGGAGGGACTTTACTGAGCTGTTCCCCCCGGGTCCACATGCAAGCCTGTAAGATCCGGGAAACTGCCACAATAATCGCCTTTCTGAAACTTTACCAAACCAACCTACTGTTTGCTTTCCAAGCGACCCTTCTCCCTCCTGCTTTAGAATTTCATGCTGTAGAAGAGGAGGGAGGGCGCCGTATCTCCCTTCCCTGGTTTGCCCCAGGAAGCTCCAGTCTAAGGTAGGGGAGGTAGATTACCTGTGTGTCTGTCTTTCCGGTAGGTGTTCAGTTCTGAGGTTAAGAATCATTGCCGTAAGGGAGCTGAGCTGGCTCAGGTGATTTGGGCGCCTCCCTACCCCGTGGAAGGTCCTGGGTTCAGTTCCCGGTGCCTCCTAAAGAGAAGATGAGCAGACACAGAGAGCATACAACGAGGGGGGTCGGGAAATAAATAAAAAATAAATTAACAAAGAATCATTGCCGTAGAGCAGGAGTGGGCTAGTAGCTGCTGTGTAGTCCCAGGTTTGACGTGGGTGGAAGGTTTATGTGCCTGAGGACAGAGAAAGGCATAACTACAGCAGTGCTGCCTGGGAGAACGGGGGGTCGACCAGTCACCCCCACGTTTCTCATTTATCCAAATTTACCTTCCCAGGCTCCTACAGGAAAAATTTGGCTTAGGTAAATGGACAGAAATGAAGACCATTTATTTTGGAAACTGTAGATTAATATCTTCTTGGAAAAAAGAGCCCAAGTCTATGAAAGTCATATTATATACCATCACAACTTGGAGTGTGCACTTAAAAAAACTCTAATTTCCCTTAAGGGTGAGGACTTGAAGTCCAAGTGTCCTTGAGTAAGTGAATGGGTGAGTTTCTCCATACTCTCAGTAGAAATCAAAGGAAATAGGCTAAAGCCTCCTGTGGCCCTCTCAAAAATAAAATGTAACATACTTGGAAGAAGGAGGACAGCACTGGCCAGTTGAAATAGAATACAAGCCACGTGCACAATTCTAAATTTTCCAATAGCTGCACAAAAAGCATAAAAAGGATTAGGGGAAATCAATTTTAATAATATATTTTATTTAACCTGGTTATTGAAATAGTATCATTTGAATATTTAATAAATATGTAAATAGTATCAAGATACTTTACACTCTTCTTTTTGTGCCAAGGCTTCAAAATCCAGTGTGAATCGCACACTCGGAGCTCGTCTCAGTTCAGACCAGCTCCATTTCTAGGGCGCGGCTAGAGGCTACCACACTGCACAGCACAGGTTTAGAGTACACAGAATCAGCTCTAATAGTTGTTGGACTCTCAGAGTTGGCACTGCGGTTCGCCCTGGTTGTGGATCACTTGAAAGGAGAGCTGGAGGGATGGTGGTTAGCCTCATCACTCTCATTTTCAATGCAGTTTTCATTTGTACGTTCCTTCATTCACGCAGTCACCCATTCAGCACCTATTTCCTGAAGGCTTGCTGTGTGTTAGGCACTGTGATCATGGCAAGTTACAGCCTTCACAGGCTTCCTTTTTTAGCTTTTTGGTCTCTATCAACTTAATTCTGAAGTTAAAAGCAATGGAGTCATCTGAACTGTCTAAGTATACGCGTCATCTGCTCATTAAGGTGGTCCTATGCCATGCTGCTCGATTAGACCAGAGGTTCTTCAGTCTGAGTGTTACCAGAATCGCCCGGAAGGCCCGTCAGACCTCAGGCTGTGAGAGTCTCCTGTTCAGGAGGCCTGAGGGGGCCCCGAGGGTTTGCCTTTCTGACGCGTTCCCAGAGCTGCTGCTGCTGATCCACAGGCCACGCTCTAGAGCCACTAGAAGAGACGCCGGCTGCCCCTGTTAGACCCTTGACTTTGAATGGATCCCACGTCTCTGGAGAGCTGGCCAACCACGGGATTTAGGGGTCTCGAGGGATTGGTTGGGGAATGAGTGGCTCACCTTCCTCTGGTCTATTTTCTAAGATACAGCCGGAACGACCCAAGTGGGAAACTCCTTGAGACACTTGTTCAGAGCCCACGTGCTGGGGCTGAATGATTGAACGACAGGGCGTAGAGCAATCGAGGGGCGCCTTGGCGGTCAGCATCACGATGTGGGCTTCCTGGCCCCTCTCTGGGTCAGCCCTCAGGGTGAGGGCCCCAGAGTGGCCGCCATTTACGACTTGCCAGGCGTCCACAGGTCATCCTTGGGCTGGGGCGAGAGGGCTGAGAAGAGCAGCCCAGGGCATTCACTGTCACCAGCAGAGGAACAGTTAAAACTTGATTCCGGCGCCTCACAGAAGGAGTCACTGATACCTGGAAACCAGTTGTGCCTCTTGTGTGTCCCAGCCCACGTGGGACCTGCTGCCCAGCCAGAAGCCCCTGCGGGAGGACTTGTGGAACACGTCTGTTATATTAAAAGATTTAAATCTCATTATAAATGCGTTCACCCAGGTATGATGGACCCACTGGGAGGACGAGAGTTTGGCCGGTAGTTGTCAGTGAGGGCAGAACCTTCTGACTGGATCCTGGGAACACCCCTTTTGATACAGAGTCGACTAGAACTTTGAAAGCACTCGGGGAAGATATTCTGCTCTCACGACTTTCAGGCCCACTCCATTGGTGGTCTCTGATCCTTAATTAGTTTGTTTAATTTTATCAAGATTCAGTCCCATCTTACTGAACTCAGAATGTCATCTGAGCATTTTCAAAAAGGACGACACGTAGCAGCTTTATTCGTAATTGCCAAAATTTAGAAGCAACTGATATGCCCTTCCTTAGGTTAATGGATAAACTGTGGTGCGGCCACGCAACAGAATATTACTCAGCAGTGAAAAGAAATGGGTACGACGTGCATCTTGCTGAGGGAAAGAAGCGAGCCTGAAAGAGCACATACTGTGTGGTTACAACTCTGGGGCATTCTGGAAAAGGCAAATCCTAGAGGCAGTAAAAAGATCAGTGCTCCCAGGGTTCGGGGGGAGGAGGCCAGAGAGCACAGGGTACTTTTAGGACAGTGAAGCAATTTTGTACGATACTGTAATCAATACACATTCGTCAAAACCCATAGACCTGGCAACACAAAGTGGACGCTAATGTAAACTGTAGACTTTAATTACCAATAACATATCAATATTGGCTCATCAGCTGTAACAAGAAGACCACTCTAATGCAAGATGTTGATAACACGGGAAACTCTTATCGGGAACTGGGGAGGAAGTATATGGGAACTTTCCACATGATTTTTCTGTAAACCTAAAACTGCCCAAAAAAATAAAGTCTATTAAAAATCTTAAAAGTACAGCACATCTGCTCTCAAAGTTAGAAGCCTTTTACCTAATAATTATTAGACAGTCCATCTGAAATGTGCACAGCTTTCCTCAGTAGATTGGGGCTCGAGGCTTTTCAGGCCAGCAAGGGAAGTGCGGCGACTGGGCCTGCCGTGACTGCCACGCCACTGCCCCTTTGTGCGAGAGTGTGTCAAGGGTGGCACGAGCGTCCGAGCCTCGTGTCGGCCTTCCCAGCGCTCGACTCCACGGGAGGAGCTTGTTGAGGGTGTCATCGCTTGCCCTCTCTATAACACCCTCTGAGTAATCGGCGCTTGCACGAAACCCGCAGCTGAAAGCTGCCCAGAGAGACGACTGGAGGCATCGTCTCGTCCCCCTTCTTGGCGATTATTTTTTAGGAGAGACCTTTAGGCAGAATCAGTAACGTTTGCGAAATGCTCTGTTTCCCTCCTCCTTGTGACTGGTGACTTAAATGACTCGGCGTCAGTTTGAGGCCGTTTGGAGACCCCTCCTCACCGCCATTTCCTCTCTGGATACATGCAGGTGACATAGGTGATATGGAAGTGACACCCCATGTTCATGTTCCATGAACACCAGTGGGAAGGTCAGTTTCTTAGAAAAGAAAGCAGAAGTGAAACGGGTCACGTGCCTGCCTGCGAGGTCCACGGGTGGCTTTCGGACCCGCCTCCCCGGCTCCTCCTCTCAACAGCACCGTC
>JAQZBX010095303.1:0-11930 GCA_029593785.1 Cabassous unicinctus
AAATTCAAGCCAGTCCCTTTTCTAGGAAAAATCACGCATGTGGCTTGGTAGATTCAAACTCTGGAAACTAGGTCCAGGCATATCCCAAGTCTAGATCACCCTGGCAATGCCCAGCAGCAAGGGCTCTGAGACTATGGGAGATGAATCAAGAGCTGCAGCTCCAAATGTCTCCCAAAGCTCATGTGACCTTTGACAGGTCAGAATCCCCCAGCTTTTTAGATGGACAAGTATTTGGGGAGCTGCAGCTTGGAGGGTAGTAGTTTATTCAGACTTGGGCCCTGGGACACCAGATTGGCTGACAAAACACTTTTTCATTTTTCCTAGAATGATGGTTATGGTCTCGAGTGTACCAGACCTTGTTCACTGAAGGGTTGAGGAAGGAGAAACTGATTGTCTTCTGTAACACAGCATGGCCACAGTATGGCCTTGGAAATGTCACTCTAAATTATAACCCTATTTTTCAGTTAGACCTCCAGTGTAAAAGGAAAGGGAAGCAGTCAGAGATTCCACATGGCCTTAAAAATGGCCAGCAATGGCCTGCCAACAGCACTGTAAATTATAACCCTATTTTCAGTTAGACCTCCTGTATAAAAGGGAAGGGAAGCAGTCAGAGATTCCATATGTTTATGGCTCTATCTCAGAACACAAGTTTAAATGGGTCTTGTAGGTTGTGTTATGCTCTGGAAGTGAAACCATCCCCAGAAAAGAGAAAACCTGAGAAGGAGTGTGATATCCTATATAATCCCCTCCTCAGTTATCCCTCACATTGTATCTCAGTTCCTGGAGCCTGAGATTCTGAAGCCTAAGGCCCCAAGCTTATGGTCCTCTGAACCTAAGGCTACCTTGGACTCATGTCATGCCTCCACAGCCCATAGCCAATCCAGCAGGAGTCACCAGGAGTGGGACTTCTTTTCACCCTACCAGGGGCCCTGAGAAAAGACTCTGCCCCATAAGTGAAGTAGCAAATGGAGATTCAGTTAAAATTAGGGTCCATGTTCCCTTCTCCCTTACATATTTAGCCCAATATAAAAATAAAAAGAACAGGTGGGATGATTTTAGGATGGCCCAAGTGAATTTACTGAGGAATTCCAGTGGCTGACCCTAAATTCTGAGCTAACATGGGGAGATATGCATGTTCCATGTGATGAACCCCTGACATGGTGGTAAAGAATGATAATCTTGATTCCATAAGGAATCTTAGATTTTCACAAAATAATGAAGAAAGCGGTATTTCCTGTACTTTAAAGTAAAATAACAGTTAATTAACATAATCTTGGCAAAGGTATAAAAGTTAAAAGCAAAGTACAAAAATAGTTTAAGTTCTTTAAATATGTTATTGTCAAACTCTCTTGTGCATTCAAGTCAGGCCCAAACACCCTGCATGGGTGCCTCTCCATTTGAGTTATTGGCTGGGTTGGTCACTGACTCCAAAATAATAAAGGTATCTACCACATCTCTGGTTGTGCTTCTGAGGAGGATGGAGAGTGTATTGCAGTTTTGGACTCCTGCAGCAGTCAACAATGGCTTAATATGGCCAGATGTACAATGGACATTGCCTCCAGACCAGCTCTGTTTCATAGCACTGAAGGGCACTATGAACCAAGCCAGTGAAACACTGACGCCCTGACTTCCTAGCTTCTCTCTTGGATAAACAGTGCTGCAACATGCTGGCTTTGTGAACGACATACCAAGTGGAGCAATAATGAGTGTAATGTGAGTAGAATGTAAACCAACACAATTGGCATTATTGGCTGCACCCATGGAGAGATAACATGTATGGTATTACACACCTGGAGCTTGGATCTATCAACTGACGCTCAAAGAGAAACTTATGCATTGGTTAGTTCATTAACTAGTATTAAGTACTGTTCATATACGCTTGATATTTATTTTGATATCTTTTCTATTCTAGATCATATGCTGAGGGATAATGAATGTGTTAACATTCCTGGTAAACAATTCATTTTCTAAGTAGTTAATGAATATGCTTATAAGATAAATCTTATAAGAGATCCCGTTTGATAAAATGAAGTTCCGTTTGACCCATGAGACCCCGTTGGGTCAAGGGAATGCCCTGTGTACCCTCAAAAGCGTGCACCATTGGGAACCTGAGAAATGACAAGTGGGGCAAACAATCAGAAGAGCAAACAGATGGGGCCCTGCCCCAACATTATGAAGGGGGAGGAAGAAAGATTTTAAAAATTCCTGACCTGGATTCCCATGCAAACATCTTAAACTGCAGCCCATTCATTGTCCATACCTAGGACCATGTACATTTATCATTTTTTGTTTCTTAATAAGCTATATACTCCCTTTCCTATCCTAGGGCATGTCTTTAAATTCTCTTCTGCAGCATAAACCAAGAACCTAGAAACCCAGAAAACAGAGCCATCTGATAATAGAGGCAAATAAAAAACAGAACAGGTTAACAAATCCAGAGGAGGAAGAGGGGAAAGGAAGCTTGCTCCTGGGGATGAAATAATTGCACAAATAGTGCAATCTAAAAAGCTGAACCCAAATCTCACCAGAGTTGCAACACCTACTCTCCAGTTCATTGGACTCACCCAGGACAAATAACAAGGTGTTAATAATAAACAACACCCATCCCAAGGAACAGAGAGAGTCTGCAAATGCAAGTAGTTCCGTCCATCTGCCCCATGGAACCTAAGATCCCTCTCAATTAGAGGCAGAGGGGACATCACAATCCCAAAATCTCAAGATTTGGGAATGAACAATGGACTAAATTAGACTTACAATATTCTACTATAAAATTATTGTGATTCTAGCAATGGAATAACTCTTATCATTGATGTGGAGGCAGTGGCCCCTGGAAGTTCTGAGAGGAGGGAGAGGGAAAAATAGGTGTAATATGGGGACATTTT
This sequence comes from Cabassous unicinctus, assembly GCA_029593785.1. Lineage (NCBI taxonomy): Eukaryota > Metazoa > Chordata > Mammalia > Cingulata > Chlamyphoridae > Cabassous > Cabassous unicinctus. The sequence goes on from JAQZBX010095303.1 coordinate 2,883, forward strand.
TGGGACACTGGAATTGTCCTGCATGACATTGCAATGATCAATACAGGCATTATATATTTTGTCATAACTTACAAAATTGCATGGCACAGAGTGTACATTATAATGTAATCCACAATACATGGTTAGTGGCAATGCTTCCATATGGATTCACCATTTGTAACAAATGTACCACACTAAAGAATGATGTTGACAGTGTGGGAAAGTGTGCGAGGGGAAGGAGTAGGGTATATGGGAACACCTTATATTTTTTATATAACATTTATGTAATCTAAAGTTTCTTTTTTAATATTAAAAATACAAACAAAAAAATAAATAAATATTGTACCATATATTCAGTGTAAAAATCAGATAAGAGCTGAAAAAAAATGATTCTTAAGGATAAAGGTTCAAACTAATTTCACCACATTTTCAAAGAGGAGCTATAACAGAAAGCCAACCAATAAGAAAGCCATAGAATAAAGAGAGAAACTGAGCAAAAACTAAAAACAACAACAACAAAAATAACAAAACAGGAGAAAAAATTTGCAAACCATAATAAGAAACAGGGAGAGATGGCCTAGGCAAACAAACAAACTGAACCTCCAGACTAAACACAGGATTTCAGAAAACTAATCAAAGATATCGAAACAAATCTCATTAATAAATTTAATGTGATGGATAAGGACATTAAGATATTAAGAAGACACTGGGGATTTTAGGAAGATAGTGACAAACAGGCAGAGCTCAATACTCTCACAAAACAACAGAAAAAGAGCCAACAACTGTCTAAGGGACCAGTTTTTCGGGTCAGCAGACCAGGACAATGCTACACAAATCCCAGGAGGGTGAGGGACAGAGCAATGCAGAATCTGAAACAATAAATGTGAATTACCAAGTCCCTGTGACAGCCTGGAAGGGTTCCCATCCCCACCCCCAAGATGTTAAGCAGGGGTAAAACCTCTGGCTCACTGCTGCTGACTGAGAGGAGGACAGACATCTTACTCCCTGTCAGCTGTTTGAAGGGTAGTAGAGAAAACGGAAAGAGAGTTAGATGGCTTCTCTTCACTGAATTTGGCCAGCAGAACCCATTTTGAATCTCTGCTCTGGAGATTCAAAACAGGAAAACAGGAAACCCAAGGCTGAAACACCTCAGTGGAAAGGTACACTGACAAGCAGCATCTACTGGCCAATCTGGAAATTGCATGCACAAAATAATTTTCCATTTTCTCTGTATCTTAGTCCCTGGGAGAATATCTGCACCTCATTAGTGAGTCCCTGTCCCAATTTTGATAACTTAAGCTGAGCAAATTTAAATAATAAGCCGAACAAAATATCAAAGAAGAACTGTGAGAAAAAAACAATAGGCAAAGAGAGAAATTGAGCATCAGAGTAAATACACCAACATATTCTGATGCCTAGACATCAGCAAAAAGTGATTTTAAGAAACAGGAAGAGATGGCCCAGCCAAAGGAACTAACCAAATATACTGAAGAGATACAGGATTTAAGACAATCAGTGATAATCAAACAATTCTCTTAAATTACTTCAAAGAATTAAAGAAAATATGATTAAAGAAATAAAGGATATTAAGAAATCACTCTGAGCATATAGAACAATTTTAAAGCCTGCAAAGAAAAGTAACAGAAGTTTTGGGAATGGAAGATGTGATGGATGAGATTAGAAATACATTAGAGGCACACAAGAGTGTATATGAACTGCTTGAAGACAGAATTATTGATTTTGAAGACAGAATATTTGAACTGGAAAAGGCAGGGGAACAGAAAGGGAAGAGAATGGAAAAAATTAAATAGAGTCTCAGGCAATCGAATGAGAAAGTGAAATGCATAAACATTTACATTATTGGTATGCCAGAAGGAGAATGGAAAAGGTTCAGAAGGAATATTTGAGAAAATAATGACCAAAAAATTTTCAACCCTTATGAAAGATATGAATATCAATATCCAAGCAGAATAATGCACCCAATACAGAAAAAATCTAAACAGACCTACCCTGAGACACCTACTATTCAGAATGACAAATATCAGAAATAAAGAGAAGATTCAGGGAGAATCAAGAGAAAACCAAAGCATCACATACAAGGGAAACTCAATAAAATTATGTGCTGACTTCTCATCAGAAACGATGGAGGAGAGAAGAAAGTGGTATGATGTTTTTGAGGTACTGAAAGAGAAAAACTGCCAAGCAAGAATTCTGCATCTGGCAAAACTGACCTTCAAAAACGAAGGTCAGTTCAAAGTCTTCAGAGACAAGCAAAAACCAATTGAATATGTTACCAAAAGACCAGAATTACAAGAGACACTAAAAGGAGTGCTATAGACTGAAAGGAAAAAATGAGGATAAGAGATTTGAAGAAAAGTGTAAAAATGAAGATAATTAGAAGGATAAAATAAATGGTAAGAAAGCAGACAATAGAACAATATGACAACAGAGAGCCAAAAGACAAAATGGATGAAGTAAGTAATGCTTTACAGAAATAATATTGAATGTTAATGGCTTGAACTCCCCAATCAAAAGACAGAGACTGATAGAATGGATTTTAAAATATGAGCTGTCTATATGTTATCAACCAGTGACTCACCTTATATGTAAGGACACCAAGTTAAAAGTGAAAGGTTGGAGAAACGGATGTGGCTTAAGTGATTGAGCCCCTGCCTACCACATGGGAGGTCCCAGGTTCCATTACAAGTGTGTCCTAAAGAAGACAAATGAGGCAATGATCTGACGCAAAGGGCAGGCATGGTGAGCTGATGCAAAAAGATGACACAACAAAAGACATGAGAAAATATAATGAGTGACACACCAAAGCAGGGAGTAGAGGTTGATCAAGCCATTAGGCACCTCCCTTCCACATTGGAGATCCCAGTTTTGGCTCCCGGTGTCTCCTAAGAGAAGACCAGCACACAAAAAAAACAGAAACGGCAAATGCAAAACAACGAGGGGGTGGGGAGAAATAAATAAATAAAATAAACCTATTTTAAAAATAGTGAAATGTTGGGAAAAGGTATTCCATACAAATAATAAGCAAAAAAAAAATAGCTGGGGTACTGATACTAATATCAGACAAAATAGATTTCAATTGAAAAACTGTTATAAGAGATGAAGAAGGTCATTATATATTAATAAAAGGGGCAATCCAGCAAGAAGAAATAAGTGTACTAAATATTTATGCATGTAACCTGAGTGCCCTAAATACATGAGGCACACACTGGTAAAATGATACATGAGGCACATACTGGTAAAACTGAAGGGAGAAATAGATGTCTCTACAATAATAGTTGGAGACTCTCAGTATTGGGTAGAACATCTGGACAGAGGATAAAGAAACAGAACACTTGAATAATATGATAAATGAACTAGACCTAACAGACATCTGTAGAACAATTGCATCCCAAAATAGCAGGATATACTTTTATTTCAAGTACTCATAGATCCTTCTCCAAGATAGACTATATATTGGGTCACAAGACAAGTCTCAATAAGTTCAAAAATTTTGAAATTATAGAAAATGCTTTCTCTAATCATAAGAGAATGAGCTGGAAATTGATAATGGATGGAAAAAGAGAAATTCATAAATATATGGAGATTAAGCAATACACTTAGATAATCAATGGGTGAAAGAAGAAATTTCAACAGAATTCAGCAACTATCTTGAGACAAATGAAAATGAGAACACAACATATCAAAACCTATGGGACAATGCAAGGAAAATGTTGAGAGGGAAATTTATAGCCCTCAATGCTTACATTAAAAAAGAAGTAAGAGCTAAAATTGAAGCTTTAGCCACATATCTGAAGGAACTGGGAAAATAACAGCAAACTTATCCCAAACCAAGCTGAAGTAAAGAAATAGTTAAGAGCAAAGCAGATATAAATGAAATCAAGAACAAAAAAATTAAAGAGGCATAAGAAAAACAAAATTTGTTTCTCTGAGAAGATGAACAAAATCAACAAAAACTTAGCTAGACAGACAAAGAGAAAAAGAGAGAAGATGCAAAAAAATAAAATCAGAAATGAGAGAGTTACATTAACGCTGACCCTAGAGAATTAAGAGAGCTCATAAGAATACACTATGACCTGTGTAGCAGTTTGGCCGTTTGATATAGTTATGAATTCCAAAAAATTGATATTGGATTATGCTTGTAAACTGGTCTGTTCATCTGGGCATGATTAAGTTATGATTAAGGCTTTGATTGGGCCACAACAGTAAGGCATTGAACTCCACCACTTGGTGGGTAGGAAATCAAAGATAAAAGTCATGGCAAAGTACAGAGTTGGAGTTTTGAGTTGAAGTTCTGATATTGGAGTTCTGATGTGGAGTCTTGAGCTGGAGCCCTGGGAAGTAAGCAAAGAGAGCAGCTTAGTAGTAAGTAATGAGAGAAGGCCCCAGCAAAAGAGATGAGCCATTTGCCTGACACACAGCTGAACTTGTGGAGAAAGGCAAAGGCTAGGGAGCCTCACAGTCTACAGCTGACCTTGTGGAGAGAACAAGCAGCTGAACATGGAGAGAATCAAGCACCAGGAAGAGAGGAACTCAGGAATCCGGACCCCTCACAGTGTTTGGTGAGGGAAGAAACTTATGCTTTATGGTAAATTTATAGCCTGGTAACTTTATGGCCCCTATCCCAAATAATTACACTTTATAAAGACAAACAGATTTCTAGTAGTTTGCTTCTACACCACATTGGCTGATTAATACAAACTCTATGTCAAAAAATTAGACAATGTAGAGGAGATTGACAAATTCCTAGAATCACAAAAACTGCATACATGGACCCTAGAAGAAATAGAAGACCCCAACAAATCAACCAATTAAAGTCAAGAGATTGAAACAGTTATCACAAACTTTCTAAAGATGAAAAGCCTGTGACCAAATCGCTTCACAATTGAATCCTACCAATCATTCAAAGTTGATATAATACCAATCTTACTCAAGTGCTTCCAAAAAATTGAAGAGGAAAGAACATTACAAAACTCAGTCTATGAAAGCAATATCACCCTCATACCAAAATCAGATAAAGATACTACAAAAAAGAAAATTACAGACCAATATTTTTAATGAATATAATGCAAAAGTCCGCAACAAAATACTTGCAAATAGAATCCAAAAGCACATTTAAAAAATTATACATCACAATCAAGTGGGTTTTATCCCAGGTATGCAAGGGTGGTTTAACTCAAGAAAATCAATTAGTGTAATAAACCTCATTAAAAAATTGAAGAAGAGAAATCACATGTTCCTTCTGAATTGATGCAGAAAAGTCATTTGACAAATTACAGCACCCTTGATAAAATCTCTCCAACAAGTAGGAATAGAAGGAAGCTTCTCAATATGGTAAAGGGCCTATAAGAAATACCTATGGTTAACATTTTACTCAATCATGAAAGACAGAATGCTTTCCTGCTGACATCAGGAACAAGACAAGTGTGCCCATTGTCACCATTGTTATTCAATTTTGTTCTAGAAGATCTAGCTACAGAAGTTAGGAAACAAATGCACCCAAATAGGAAAGGAAAAAGTAAAATTCCACTATTTGATGATGACATGATCTTATATCTAGATCTCCTGAAAAATCCACAACAAAGCTACTAGTACTAAGATACAAGTTCAGGAAAGTGGTAGAATACAAGTTTAATAAGCATAATCAATAGTGTTTCTATACACTACTGATGTGCAATCTGAGGAGGAAATCAGGGGAAAAATTCCATTTATAATAGCAATGAAAACAATCAAATATTTAAGAACAAACTTAGCCAAGGATATAAAGGACATGTATTCAGAAAACTACAAAACATTTCTAAAAGAAACTGAAGAAGGCTTAAATAAATGGAAGGACATTCCATGTTCATGGATTGAAAGACTAAATATTGTTAACATGTCAATTCTACTCTAACTGATTTACAGATTCAATGCAATTACAATAAAAATCCCAACAAACATTTTTGCAGAAATGGGAAAATGAATTATCAAATTTATTGAGATTGTTAAGGTTCCCAAATAGCCAAAAAGTTCTTTAAAAAGAAGAATGAATTCGGAAGACTCTCCCTTCTAGACTTAAAACACGTTACATAGCTACTGTGGTAAAAAGAGCATGATACTGGCAAAAATGTAGCCAGATTGACCAATGGAACTGAATCAAGAACTCAGAAATAGTCCCTCACATTTACAGTCAACTGATTTTTGACAAGGCATTCAAGGCCTCCCAGCTGGGCCAGAAGATCACTTCAACAAATGGTTGTGGGAGAACTGGATATATATATCCAAAAGAAATAAGACCTCTATCTCACATCTTATACAAAAATTAACTCAAAATTGATTAAGGACTTAAATATAAAAGTGACGACCATAAATCTCTTAGAAGAAAATGTTAGAAAGCAAGATCTTCCAAGATCTTGTGGAAGGTGGTAGTTTCTAAAACATTATACCCAAAGCATGAGCAACAAAAAGAAAAATAGATAAATGGAACCTCCTCAAAATTAAACATTTTTGCACCTCAAAGGATTTTGTCAAAAGGGTGAAAAGCAGTTGACACTATGGGAGAAATATTTGGTAATCACATATCTGATAAGGGTTTAATAGACATGATATGCAAAGAGATCATACAACTCAACAATAAAAAGACAAACTACCCTACTTAAAAATGGAGAGAACCCTTGAAAAGACAATTGTCCAAAGAAATACAAATGGCAAAAAACTCATGAAAAAATATTCAACATTACTAGCAATTAGGGAACTGCAAATCAAAACTACAATGAGAGATCATTTCACACCTATTAGAATGGCGGCTATTAAAAACTAGGAAATCTGAAAATGTTGGAAAGGATGTGGATAGGAATGCTTATTCACTGTTCGTGAGAATGTAGAAGTGCACAGCCATTATGGAGGGCTGTTTGGCAGTTCCTAAGGAAGTTAAATATAGACTTGCTATGGGACCCCACAATATCATTACTATGTTTATATCCAGAAGATCTGAGAGCAGAGTCATGAAAAGACACCTGCACATCAGTGTTCATAGTGGCTTTATCTGCAATTGCCAAAAGTTGGAAACAACCCAAGTGTCCATCAACTGATGAATGGATAAACAAATTGTGGTGTATACACATGATGGAATATAACCCAGCAGTAAGAATAAATGAAGTCATTAAGCATATGGCAACATGGCTGAACCTGGAGGACATTATGTTGAGTGACTCAAGCCAGACCCAAAGGGACAAATATTGTATGATTGGTCTATTATGAACTAAATATATTGTGTAAAATTATGGAGTTAATAATTAGAATATAGGTCACCAGAAAATAGAAGGAGGGTAGAGAATTGAAAGCTGAGTGTTAATCTGTGCAGAACTGGTAAAAAGGATGTTTGTAAGTCTTTGGGAATGAATAGAAGTAATGAAAGCATGTCATGGTGTCTGTAACTAGCAGAGCTATTATATGGGTATGACAGTGGTTGAAAGGGAATGTCTAAGTTTATGTATATTACTAGAAGAAAAGCTAAAAGCTGTAACATGGGACTGTATAAGATAGTTAAACCTCATGTAAAACATGAATATGTGTGATATTGCATATATAAGAATGTTTTTACAAATATAAAAACAAATAAACTAGAGAGAAGAAAAAAGAATAGCAGCTCTGTAGAATGGGGGAAGCATAGAGAGATTGATAGGTGATGAATTTTTTTTTTAAATTGTTATTATTGGAATAATGAACTTCCCTAAGAATAGTTGAAGTGATGAATGCACAAACATGTGATTATACAGATTACCATTGATTGTTTTGGATAGATTTATGCTGTATTAATAAGTATCAATAAAATTGATTTGTTAAAAAAAAGACACTGGGTGAACATAAAAATTTGACAGCATTCAAAGAAGAGTGACAGTTCTTATTGGAATGAAAGACACAATGGATAAGAATGGAAATACATGAGAGACTTATAATAGCCAACTTGAAATGGCCGAGGAAAGAATAAGTGAAAGAGAATGTGAATTGGAAAAAACAGGAGAAAGGAGAACAGAGAAAGAAAAGAATAGAAAAATTGAAGTGGCTTTCAAGGAATTGAATGACTGTGCAAAATGCACAAACATGCATTTGGGTGTCTCAGAAAGAGAAGAGAATGGAAAAGAAGCAGAAAGAATAATTGAGGAAATAATCACGGAAAATTTCCCAACCTTTGGCTATCATGGATAATTCTCCTATGAACATCAGTGTGCAGATTTCTCTTCATGTCACTGCTCTCAGTTCTTCTGGGTACACCTAACAATGGTACATAGGAGTAACAAAAGAAAAAACCAACACTTTTGCACCTTAAAGGACTTTGTCAAAAGGATGAAAAGACAGCTGACTTAATGAGAGAAAATATTTGGCAAGATAAGGGTTTAATATCCGTGATTAAAAGGATATGATAAGGAGAACATGTAATTCAAAAGTAAAAAGATGAATTCTCTAATTATAAAATGGGCCAAAGACTTGAGAAGACAATTTTCCAAAGAGGGAATATAAATGGAAAGAAACTCATGAAAAAATGTTCAATATCAGTAATGATTAGGGAAATGCAAATCAAAACTAGAAAGATATATCATTTCACATCTATTAGAAGGGCTGCTATTAAAAAGTCAGAACACTGTAAATGTTGGAGAGGATGTGGAGAGATAGAGACACTTATTCACTGCTGTGGGAATGTAGAATGGTAAAATAACTGTGGAGAATTGTTTGGTAGTTCCTAAGGAAGTTGACTATAGACTTGCCATGGGACCCAGCGATAACTTTGCTAGGTATAGACCCACTCTACTTCTTTTAATAGATGTATATAGACCATGAATCTTTAATATATTTATTGACAGGTTAGTGAATAATTTTGCATTTTTTCCCTCTTCCCTGGTTTAATTTGTCTATTTTGTTTTTCCTGATTTCCTATGAGTTACTTGAAAGTTTTTAAAATATTTTGAATTCCAGTTTTAATGTTTTTTCATATACCTAATTGTTAACTTTTTAAATGTTGCTCCAGATGGTATACATACTTTTGTATACACAAAGAAGTCCTCCTTGTTTACT